>QMIH01001163.1:98791-147145 GCA_003987875.1 Clarias batrachus | reverse complement strand
TTTTTTATTATTTTTTTTTTATTTATTTATTTATTTTTTTAAAAGAAAAATGCAAAAAATAATTGCCAGTGGTAATACTTAAGTAAAATATATTTAAAAATTCCAAAAGAATGTCTGTAGCAATACTTTCCTTGTGTATAAATGCCATGTCTTTGTTTTGAACATATGGTAGAATGCAGCGGTAACCAAGTAAAGTATAATACCATGCTTTAGTACACGAGCATACAGTCCTTTCTGAAAGTATTGGAACTGCAAGACAATTTTTTTGGTGATACAATGTAGACATTTGAGTTTCACAAGATGACAGATCAGATCAGACCTTTTCCTGATATCTACACCACGATGTACTAAACATCTTTGAACCAGGCATTTTGGTGGCCGACCACAGAATTTTTGTGAGAACAAAAGCTTTGAACAAATAGTTTTGACGTTAATTGAAGTAATTATTACTTAATATTTGGTTATATATCCCTTGCCTTTAATAACTACATCAAGCCGTGACCCATTGACATTACCAAACTACCGCATATCTCTATTATGATGCTCTTCAGTAGTTGTTGTTTGTTTTGGGGATGTTTCTCCCTCCAGTCCCTCCTGTTCAGTAACACTGAAATGGAATAAGGTTAATGGTTAAGGTCTGGTCGATTGACTTGGTCAATGCTTTGATGCATGGTGTGTAAAGTGGCAGACATTTCAATAGACAGTGGTGACTGTTTCAATAGACTTTAGAATTAATTGTGGTGACTTACAGCATCAGTTAACATAAATGAGCTAGTTCTTAAAGTAGCCATGCAGGACCAAGCCACCACACTACCTCTACTATACTTGATCAATGAGTTTGTAAGTTTTGTATCATGAGTAGATCCTTTCTTGCTCCACACTGGTAGTGGTTACTCATGGTTTCAGAACAGTTTTGCTGTATTTGCAAATTCCAATCTGACCTTTCGATTCTTAATGTTAATGAGTTCTTTTGCATCTTGTATGGCTTCTCTACTCTCAAAGTTTTCTTTGAACAGTGGATTGTGATACTCACACCCCAGCTCAGTTGAGGTTGTTAATGATGTAACTGACCGTTGTTTGTGGGATTCTCTACATAGCTCTGTTGTTTACCTTTGCCAAACTATTCCATGTCTGGTTGTTAGTATACCAGCGGTTTCTTTCCGTTTCAGGACACTGCAAATTTTTATATCACTGCGATTAATATGGCTTGATTTTCTTAGAAAAATTATTTATATCAATAAAGATTATTTTGCAGCGTTATATAATTATGTCAAATAAACACAATACCATTCCACTATGTATATTTTCTTTTTTACACACGTTTTCTCCTTATACTTGGTATTTAAATATATCCAGGCCCTACAAATAGCAGATTTAGCACTTCACTCCACCAACTGTCAGCTCTTCACACTAGCACAAGCCTGTCAGGAACCCAGTGGAGTCAATGTGAAGAGTGAAGAAAGGAGTGAAAAATAAAAATAAATAAATAAAGTCTATGAAAGAAGGAAAATGACAAGAGATTAGTTAAAACACATGCACGCACGCACGCACACACACGCACACACACACACACACACGCACACACACGCACATACACCAACGACGGGAAAACCCCCAGTGAACACCTGACTTTCTATTTTGGTAAATCAAAGTGGGGACAGAAGTCAGAATGTGAAACAAAAAAATTTAATCTGAGGTTAAATAGTTTGGAATTTAAAGCTGTCATTAAATACATAATTTATAAATATATTATACTGAAAGATTAACACACCTACCATGAATACAATGGGATTTTTAGAAAATTTGTATCTAGCAACTGCCCTGATTTTGTTGATAATCAATCAATGCATGATCCAAATATTTGTAGTGCAGTTCTGATATGTGACATGAATTAAACTTCAAGTTAGGTTGTCATCAAAAACTTTTCAGGTCTAGTAATTCTTAAAATATGCACAAACCAATGATATGTAATAAGTTCACAAAACATTGTGAAGTGTGAAGGACTCCATTGTAACATAACCAGCAAGATACCAGACAAAGGCTAAGGACTACTAATTATTTAGTAGAATATTAATCATCTTTGAGACTTAAATCTCTTAAATTTAGCATCTTGGTATTACTCCAAAATAAATATTCTGCCAACAAAGCCTGAGAACCATGTTGACGTAAAGCTAAATAGAGGCAGAGACAAGGTGAGAGACGATAAAGGGATGACAGATATGTGCCAAACTGCAGTCTGATTATACCTATCATCTGAAACAAACATCTGAAACAAACTCTTGACGGTACAGTCATTTGCCATTCTACACCCATTTCTGTGTAATTCCCGGAAACAGTATTCCGCCAAGCCATCAAAACAGGATTATACTTATTATCTATTACATCTGAAATGATCTCGCAATAGCAGTCAGTGAGTTGCCATTCTGCACCAGTTTCTGTGGAATTCTCAGAAACAGTATTACATCAAGCCATCAAAATAGGTAGCAATCTTCCAATATGAAGTCATTATTATTATGGCAGATTTGAACTTTACACACTTCTCACTGTCACTGCTATACTTAAAACCGTAATCATATCAAAACCATCACAGATGTCCAAACATGATGTTAATAAGAATACTAGTAGCTGAATATTGTACTGAAAGCTATGTTGTGACAAGAAAATGAAAGATAATACAAATTAACATTGATGCTTAACATTTTTAAGACAAAGCGCTTAATATGAATTGCACATTAATGACAAGCTAGCAGTTACTATGGGATTACTGTTGAAATGTGGAGGGAGTGGTCGATCAGAGAATTTCAGTATACTGGGTGTCTACTAATATATATATATAAATAATGTGTGTGTGTGTGTGTGTGTGTGTCAGCAACTGGTGCCTTTACAGTCCCTGTGCAGAGCTGGAGGTCTAATTTAAACCCAGGACCAATGCAGCTGCCCAGCCCAAAATGGAATCACACACACCAGAGAATGAGAGAGGCCAAGAGAAAGAGGAATTCAACAACAATAAATTTGCAAATGTGAATCCTGGCTACTTCTTTGAAGCCATTTCTATGATATCGAGCCTTATTAAAAACCATATGCTCACACCCACACACTCTCGGTGAATCATTTCCAGATCTTTCTTACCACTATGGGCCTGTGAATCCGTTCATTTGTCTCCATGGCACTCTTTCCTTGCCACGGCAGCCCCGAATCACGTCCAGAAGTCCAAGTCCAATCCAAATGTGATATGTGTTTCACACAAGGGTACGTGCGCAAGCGTATGTCCAAAAAGTTCTAAGAGTGTTGGACGGTAGGGCTAAAAGCTCTGTTAACCTCAAGCCCCCCAACCAACATTCCTCTTCTGTCTTTTTCCATCTCTCTCTCTCTCTCTCTCTCTCTCTCTCTCACACACACACATGCACTCAAAACTGGAACCTGAAGTCAGTTGAGGGATAAAGATGAGGGGGGGTCAGATTGCAGGACTTGTGCTACATTTGCAAACTGAGGGTTAAATTTAGCTGCCACAGGCAGGGGCAGAACTCCCTCTCGCTCCCTCTCTCCCCTCTCTCACAAATTTAGCAGTGGTATGAGGTGGTGTGTAACAAAATGTGACTGGGAATGCAGTCGTCAGCTCAGCCCGAAGGGTGCATGTGTACGTGTGTGTGGAGTTGGGAATTAGAAGGAGGAAGTGAGAGAAAATGCATTTTCAGTGTCTCTCATGACGAATTGACATCTGTTGGTGACGTATACTATCCTATGACCAACACAAACTCTCCTACTCAAATGTTCTCTCACTGGGCTGATTCATAAGGTCATAAAATGAAGCTTTTCTTCAGACTATACTGTCAGTAGGTCCACAATCGTTACCACGTTGATAAAACATAACACGGATCAAATAGTTTTAACAATTATGTTTGACTTTATTTTTTTGTTTAGAAAAACAGACACCAACATGTAAATGCCTTTTTAAGAACTAAACCCATCCAAAAATATGATACTAATATGGACCTGCAGCAGTCGATTAATCACATCCCAAATATGATACAGTAGTTCATCATCAACCACTGCTATGTTGGTAAATGTTTATAAGCCTGATAACTGGTCACTTAAATCAAAGTCAAACCAATAATATAAAAATCTACTTTCACCTTTCACTGGAATATTATATATATAATATTCATCTTAAAACAGTCTAAATATTTGGGTTCTGTGTGTAAAGTTTAATCGACTTCTCTAATGGCTTAAATATAATATAAATGTGGTATATATAAACATTTGAGTTCTCATTTTTATAACACACTAGGGTAACATTTTGCATATTTAAAAAAAATACATTGTATTTTATTTATTTATGTTCCAGAATATACTACCCCATTTAATGTAAAAGTTTTAATCACTATTTTCTGTTGACATTGCTTGTTGAAGTGGTTTTAAAAATTGGGCCTCACAACTTTAAGTAAAATTCTGTTTAATATTTGCATAAACTAAACATTGCCTCTGGATTTACAAAAATGTCAGAAAACACAGATTATGTTTCTTATCGCATACAAACTGTATATTGAGGGATGTCAATCATGCATAACTTACCACGCACACAACCACACACAAGAACATGATTCTCAGAAAACAATAAAAGGCAAAGCCCACGGAGAGGATGTGATGAGTAAAACAACAAAAACTTACTCAGAGGTAGAAGTTATTTTGTCAGTATTTTTTTTTTAATCATGTCCATAAAATGTATCATATAACATCATAACAATCATAACCTGAAGGGCCAAAACTGTGGAGCTGAATTACTGAGAAGGTGAAATCTGTGAATAAATAGAGGTAAAAAAAAAATCATGGTTTGACATGGGGTAGGGTATTTGGGAACATAGTCAGTCACACTGCAGACTGAGACATGCCAGATTGGTCACATACCAGTGGAGCTAATGATGCTTTGCCCGGCTTTAAAAAAGATGCCATGGAAAATGGAATTCACTAATATGCTGAGCCATTACAGCCTGTCTTCATTTTATATGGCAGCATTGCTTCTTCATTGAACGACTTCTGACCCATATCTGCCGTATGAATTTATCTTTCTTTTTAAAAATATTTTACATATTTAATAATCCTTTACTTAATATAAAAAGGGATTACTATAAAAAATACATAGCTTTACAGAATGTTAATTAAATTTGTGTGTGCAAAAGAAATACATAAACTATTTAAACATGTAATCAGTGTATAAAATGGGGTTTAGGTGTTTAAATCTCACCTCTGGTCTGTGTAAGTGGTGTTTACCTGTTCTTTCTGTGATGGATGTGTTTCCTGCAGCTACTACAGTTTCCTCCCATAGTCCAAAGACATTGGATTGATTGTAATTTCTAACTGGTCTGTAGTGTGTGATTAGGTTTGTGTGCGTGGCTGAGCTTGAGCCCTTCGATGGGTTGGCACTAGAGAATAGATGGATGCATTTTAAGATGGTAGGCCAAGAAAAACATTAGTTACTTTTTTCGAATGCCAAATGTTACAAACCATCAGGACCATAACTACAGGGTGTCCACAAACCCTGGGTACATAGGAAATTTCATTATTTTATTTAGTTGTTAGTTTTCCGAGGGGGGTGAGGGGTGGGAGTAGATGTGGTGGTTTAGCAGTGAATAAAATCATGACTTTTGTTCAGTGATGAAGCTACGTTTTATGTAAATGGTGAAGTCAACAGACAGAATCTTCGATACTGGTCTCAAGGCAATGCAGACAATCAAGTTCACCTTAATTTTGCAAGGCACATCAAATTAGCATTGAAAATTATGGAAATCATATTGAAAATATTATTTATTAACATTAGAATTAAATAAAATTGTTTTGTTTTAAAAGTATGTGTTAATCTCTTATGTACCCAGACTTTGAGGACACCCTGTAGAATATAAACATTTTTTTTTTAATAAACGTTTATTTGGAAATGCTATTTTGGAAAATTTTCTAATTAATCTGTTCATTTTTAGTTTGATAAACAAAGCACATTAATTGTGAACAGATCACTTTTTCAGACTTTTTTTTTTACCCTTTTATGGCACAGGTCTGATCTTTTAGGACTGTCTGAAGACTCAAACCTGATGTTTTATATATATTTTTTAAGATCTGAGTCACTTTCACATGTGGTTTCATATATGCTGTCAGACAGCACTGGCAGTTGGGGATTTCATAGCAGGGCTAGCAATAACTGCTCACTTGTTTTCTTGTACTTTTTTTTATCTTTTAGCCTAACTGTTTGTGAATATCCATCTGTTTTTCTTCCAACTCTTTCAACATTCAAGACTCCAGCGTGTTGCCTGAGACACCTCCTGGTGGGTGTAAATGTGCCGAAGAAGTAAATATTACACCATAGTTAAGGGTATGCATTCTGGATAATTATCAAATAGGGATGTGTTGATCTGACGGAATGATGGTATTTCATGCTATTAGTTATCCACACATACAATCAGTAATGATATCCAACATGGACATTGAAATATGATATACAAGAAAAAAAGGGCAATTAAAAAAAAAAAAAAGAACAAATATGCCAGTCAAAAATTGTTAGATTTCTACACTGTGATACTTTTATTAAGTAGACTTAAGAATATTTCAGCAATAACTAATACAACAATTAATAAAACACTTTCCCTCTTGCTATATAATTCTCGCCTGCCATGTGAAAGGCTGGGTTCAATTCCTGAACCCAATTCCTGCCCAAACCACAGCCACTGGATACAGTGCTGGTCCCAAGCCTGGATAAAATTGCTTCAGGGAGGGTATCTGGTGTAAAATCTGTGCCAAGGTTTGTGCGGATTGGATGGTCCGTTGTGGCAACCCCTCGACTGGACCTGCCGAAAACCTAACAAAAATGATGTTCCCTCTTGATATATGCTGTTAATTATAACGTCTTATCATCTTGACGACAAGATATTGAAATACTTTAAGTTATTTTACAATTTTCTTTATTTGAATGCAAGTTAATAAAGGTATGGACCTGTCAAGAAGCCAAGGGTGCAGGTACAGGTTTGTATTTTTTAAACATATGGACATGCAAAAACGAACACAACCTGGCACTTTGTAAAAGGACTATGAACAAGGCTTTAGCATAGCATTTAGCATTAGCATAGATGAGACAGAAACCCCACGACACACGAGGCAAACACCACAAATGCAAAGGTAACTGAGTTGCAAATCAAGATAATCAAAATATCATAAAGTACTGTATATTGTGCATCAAACAAAAAAATACAATGTTTTTGCAATATCACCCATCCCTAGTTCTATCACTTTTATAAAGACAATCTTTGCATAAGTGCTGCTTCATAACCAACTGGGTGTGCTGACACTATGGAGGTGTGGTATGTTAAATAAGTAAATAGTTCTGTTAATAGACCACAACCTAGAATGATGTTACTTGCTTTAAAGAGACTTGAAGGTTTTGTGCCTTTCGTTATTATACATTAAAAAAAAAACCTTCTGTACAATTTCAATCTTTTCTGACCACTCGCACTGTTCATGAACTGGAAGGTGATTATCTGGCATCAGCTGTACCTGGGGCATAAATGCTGACGAGATATTTGGTTGTGCAGCTGTTGGTCAAAGGCTGTAATTATTCAACAGTCTGTCCTTTATTTGTTTCTTTAAAAAACCTGTACCACTGAATAGGTGTGTGTGTGTGTGTGTGTGCGTGTGTGTGTGTGTGTGTGTGTGTCTGTGTGTCTGTGTGTATGGGGGGGTCATTGTTATTTGTTTTTATATCTTGGTGGGGACGAAGGAGTAGCACAACATAATTAGCTGCATTCATTATTATGTCAATGGACGGTCCTCACTAGTATTGTAAGACAAATGTGTGTGTGTGCGTGTGTGCGTGTGTGCGTGTGCGTGTGCTTGTGGGTTTGTGAGTGTTTAATTGTGATGTATAACCCAGGCCGTTTTGGTTGCCCAGAGCCTTCCATGTTATATTAATGGCTCATTGCACACACACACATACGCACACACATACGTACACACACACGCACACACACAGACAGACATACACACACACCAGCTTCATTTCCCTTTGGCACTTCCTACAGAGCAGCATGGGGGAGGCCCTGTCACCATGGCAACCTGGGCCAGTATAGCAGCACCACTGTGAGTGTGTTCATCTCTGTATACAGACGTGGGTGTGTATTAGACCAGGGCCTACACAGTGTTTCTACCAGGTCGTTTGCTGCCAAAGATGGGGGAGCCGCATGTACATACAGTACACATGCACTCACACAGATCATGAAAATCAATATCCGTTGTAGCGGTTTAACCACATAATACCACCTATCAGGTCTTATGCAGGAAGACCTTCGCATGCCAGTCTCCACAGAAAATGGCCTTCTCGTAGCTTTAAAGTTCACTAGATTTCGTGCTAGATATATAGATTTATAGTATCTAAATGAGAAATACATACAGTTCCTCTGGGGTTATATATAACACAGAGATCATATTTCACTCTGTTTTGCAAAATGTCAGAAAATCTTTAGCCATCACAGAATGTAAATATCTTACAAGTATACTACATACTGTATAATCAGATAAAATAAAATAAAAACTGTATGCATGATAACAGGTGGTTCCACATGTAAAACCTTTCTATAAATATTATAGAAATTCTCCATTCGGTGATCGAGTCTGAATCATCTGTGGCACTCTGGCAGACGTTGTGACATTTATTATGAAATCTGTGCATATATTTTGGTGATGTTAGTGACTTGATCAGCATAACGATAAGCGTATGAATCAAGGTTACAGCCAAAGATACACACCATTTTAGCCACATACTGTACTAGACATTATGTCATAACAACATGTTATTTTAACACTCCCCAGCCACTACATTATGTTCACCTTGCCAGTACTATGTTGAACCCTTTTTGCCTTATTTCTTCTTTACTTAGATTCTTAACATTCCTTACAGATTTTGGTCCATACTGACATGATAGCATCACAAAGTTGCTGCAAATTTGTCTGCTGCACGTCCATGATGTAAAACTACTGTTCCACCACATGCCAAAGGGGCTCTATTGGATTGAGATCTGGTGACTATGGAGGCCATAGTGATCACACATTATCTCGTGGTCATAAAGAGATGGACATGGTAAACAATACTCATGTAGGCTGTGGCATTTAAACAATGTTCAACTGGTAATAAGGGAACCAAGGTGTTGCAAGAGAATACCCCCACACTGTATAATAGTGTGGGGGTATTCTATATATATATAATATATATATTATACAGTAGAGACCAAAAGTTTGGACACACCTTCTCATTCAAAGAGGTTGAATTTGTATTATGGCAAGAAAAAATCAGCTAAGTAAAGAAAAACGAGCGTCCATCATTACTTTAAGAAATGAAGGTCAGTCAGTCCGAAAAATTGGGAAAACTTTGAAAGTGTCCCCAAGTGCAGTCACAAAGACCATCAAGCACTACAAAGAAACTGGCTCACATGCGGACCGCCCCAGGAAAGGAAGACCAAGAGTCACCTCTGCTGCGGAGGATAAGTTCATCCGAGTCACCAGCCTCAGAAAACGCAGGTTAACAGCAGCTCAGATCAGAGAGCAGGTCAATGCCACACAGAGTTCTAGCAGCAGACACATCTCTAGAACAACTGTTAAGAGGAGACTGTGTGAATCAGACCTTCATGGTAGAATATCTGCTAGGAAACCACTGCTAAGGACAGACAACAAACAGAAGAGACGCGTTTGGGCTAAAGAACACAATAAAGAACACAATAAAGAAAACTCGCTGAATGAGAAGATGTGTCCAAACTTTTGGTCTGTACTGTATATATAATATACCACCAACCCCTAGCCTGAGACTTTGATTCTAGACAGGATGAAGCCTTGCCTTCATGTTATTTATGCCAAATTCTGACCCTACCATCTGAATGCTGCAGCAGAAATCAAGACTTGACCAGACTATTTTTTTTCCCCAAAAATTTTATGAGATAATGCAAACTGTAGCCTCAGTTTCCTGTTCTTCAAGGTTCTTTAATGTTGTGTTTCCAGTTCTTATAGGTTCTTCAATGTGTGTTCTGAGATGCTCTTTGGGCTACCTCAATTGTCACAAGATGTTATTTGAGTTACTTTTGCATTCCTATCAGCTCATACCCGTCTGATAATTCCCCTTTCGATCTATGGCATCAACCAGACATTTTCAACCTAGAGAACTGACGCTCACTGGATATTTAGACTTGCACATATTGCAAAGCTGTTTTAACAATATTTTTGTGAGGATGCTTTAGACAGAGCTCTCAGGGATCCCAATGTTACCAGGTCACCTGATATCTAAAGTGCTGTAAGGGCTAACATGTGCTCCTACAACATATATGGATGTAAGGAATGCAATAAAATATCAGCCATTTATAAAACAAATAATATGCTCTACTACAAATACAGATACAACTTGAGATAGAATGAGAAACTTTTGCTATTGTTTTCAAGAAAGTTTATAGAAGCTCAGGTTGAAGCTAGAGGTGTGCATGAGTGGGAGGTGTTTTCTTTCATGTGGGTGCACACAGTTTCTTAGACATGAAGCTCACAGAAGTTTATTTACATGAACAGGTGGCGGTCCTTAAGTAACTGCCTGACTCTTTCACGACGGCTTAAAATAAATTACTAGGTTGTTAATAGTTTGGGAAATCAAAGCATTTAACTGTGTTAAAAATATCACAGACAGGTACATGGACGGGTTATGCACTCTAATGAGGAGTTGAGGTCAAGGATCTGCCAGAACAATTCAAAATTCACAGACACTACTGACAGTGCTGGAATTTATACTTTATTTTTCAGTGTTGAAGTCTTTATTTGTTTTATATATATATATATATATATATAAATTACTGTACTGTGAAATTCTTTTCTTCACATATCTCAGCTTATTAGGAAGCGGGCGTCAGAGAGTATCAACCATGATACGGTGGCTATGAAGCACACAGGGCTCTTGCAGAAGGCCAAAACGGTGGCTGGTTGGTGAAGCTGCCTTTCTTATTAATAACCCAGAGCCTTGACCCACTTTTTTGGGGGCATAGTGGTAAGGTTAATATTAAATAACTGTTAGTGTTTGTTTTCTGATACTTTTCTTAGACTGTGTTATTTTTTCCTAATCTTTCTTATGCGTCCTCATTCCGAGCAGTAACAGATGAATGTTGCATGTATGTACTTTTAATTCCCTGAGGAAATGGCTCAGGACTTAAATAGCTCCTTTTTTGTGAATAAACTAGAGAACAGTGAGACCCTCCATCATGTGTGTGTGTCAATTTATGTAGCAATGTATGTTGCTGCTCTGTTTACACAACCAAACCAAATGTCTGTAACTGGCAATACAAGTAATAAAATGCAAATAAACCTACAAATTCAATTTAATATAAAACTTGGCTATAGAAATAAATCAGAATTTCATTCATTCTTTCTTTCTTTCCCTAATTTACCTTCACCAGATTTTGGTGATTTTTTAATTGAAAAGAATTTTGCTCTTGGAAATGGAAAAAATACCAATATTTTCAGCAAACAGTGGTGCATATTTTTACGTCATAAATTGAACAAAGATAAAAAAATAAAAACATTATTGTAGCACTGTGCAAAAGTTTAGGCACCCTACATAATCAGTACTTGTCAGCAAACACTTTTTATAGCCAGATAAAAGTCTTTCAATTCTTGTACTTGAGATTTTCTCCCATTCTTCCTTGCAAAAGGCTTCTAGTTCTGTAATGTTCTTTGGTTGCCTTGCATGCACAGCTCTTTAAGATCTACCCACAAATTTTCAATGATGTATAAATCAGAGGACTGTGATGGCCATTCCAAAACCTTCAGCTTGCGTCTCTTGAGGTATTCAATAGTGGATTTCGAGGTATGTTTAGGATCATTGTCCTGTTGTAGAAGCCATCCTCTTTTCAGCTTCAGCTTTTTTACAGATGGTGTGATGTTTGCTTCCAGAATTTGCTGGTATTTAGTGGAATCCATTCTTCCCTCCACCCGTGCAATGTTTCCTGTGCCACTGGCTGCTGCAACACAACCCCAAAGCATGATAGATCCACCCCCATGCTTAATAGTTGGCAAGGTGTTCTTTTCATGAAATGCTGATCCTTTTTTACACCAAACATGCCTTTGCTGATTGTCGCCAAAGAGTACTATTTTAACTTCATCAGTCCACAGCACTTGTTTCCAAAACTCATCAGGCTTCTGTAGATGTTCTGTTGCATACTTCTGACGGTGGGTTTTATGATGGGGACGCAGGTAAGGTTTTCTTCTGCTGACTCTTCCATGAAGGTCTTGTCTTTGCAAGCATCACTGCACAGTGGAACGGTGCACCACCACTCCTGAGTCTGCTAAATCTTCCTGCAGAATTTTTGTAGTCAGATGTTTTTTTTTTTATTTGTCTTTCTGACCAGCATACGAGCAGGTCTCTCCGAGAGTTTTCTTCGTCTTCCAGATCTCATCTTGACCTCTACACTTCCCCTGAACTGCCATCTCTTAGTTACATTTCTCACTGTGGAAACTGCAAGCTGACAACGCTTTGCTATCTTCTTTTAGCCTTCTCCTGCATTGTGGGCATCAATAGCTTTCATTTTCAGAGTCTTACACAGCTGCTTAGAGGAACCCATGGTTGTTGAGTGTCCGCAAGTGTGTGCACAAGGTTTGAATAGTCAAAGTTTTTGAATAGCTTTGAAATTGGCATTTACTAATGACAACTGTTGCCATGCATGAGAGCTAACAAGATGATTAAGGCCTGAAACCTTGTAAAAAGCATCTGAGACTTAGAGTGCCCATACCTTTGCACAGTGCCATAATAATGTTTTAATTTTTTTATTTTTTGTTAAATTTATAGCATAAGAAGTAACTATGCATAAGACTGTACATTCATATTCCATACCGCTTTATCCCGAGTAGTCTTGCAGGTAACCTATCTCAGGAAACTCAAGGCATATTGTTGGGGACCCCCTGAATGGGGTGACAACCAATCGCAGAGCACACTCACACACCCAATCACACACTATTGGCAAAAACATAAGAGAGAACACGGAACCTCCATGCATGCACACTGAAGGTAAAAAAATCACAACTTGTGATCATAAAAGATTTATAAAATATGATTGAAATTATTTGTGATTCTGAAAATCTTTTAAATAAATTCAGCTGAATAGAGCACCGAGGGAAGCCTTCTCTGTTTCTATTCCTGCATCAAAAGGATGCAGCTTCTGCTAGCACAGTCATGGTGTCAGGGCCTGCTTCTTGGCGTGTCGATGTGATGTTGATGCCCCTTTGTGCATGCATAAAGGAGGTAATGTTCCCTGTGTTGTCTCCTGTATTGGAGCACGGGGGAGAATTCTCAGTTTGACACCCCTTGCTGGTGGGCAAATGTCATGCAGCAGGAGCATGGAAAACAGGACACATAGAAAGGGAGGAAGCATTTCAGCGTGACACAGGAACCTTTCTTAAAATGTCAAGTCAATGTGAGGGGCTGAGCTACATGTGCAGTCTGTGTGTGTAGGTGAAAGAACACGATGTAATCGGAAACCGAGCATCAAGGATTTGTTATTCAGGTAAATGGAGCAAACAGACATTGTAAGCAGCCAGAGCTAGCTATATAAACAGACAAACTACAGCTAAAAGCTTTAGGTTATCTCAGTTAAACTTAACAATGCCCATTCTTAGAATAATAATAATTTAAAAAATATTAATTAAAACATTGGTGACTTTTCTAACACAAATAAACAGAAATGAACTTAAATTTTATTTTATTTGTATACCACTTATAACAACAGGAAGCTTTACGTTAATTCAGATTGTAGATTTAAACTTCACTTTATTATATGTAGCCTTGGTGTCTATCATTTGAACATGATCACTTAAATTGGACAATTGAAGATTAAAATAAAATCAACTGGTCTTTTTCCTCTTCAGTTTGGGTTTGAGTACGTGTCTGTGCTAACTCAGATTCTTGTTCTTCTTGTTCTCTGGCAGGATATGACCTTAATGTGGTCTCCCCTCCAGAGTTAGCTCATTCACCTCAAGGTTTAATATCTTTTGCATTCCAAGATGATTTTCTGCTCACCCCGGTTGTCAAACCTGTTCATTTGAGTTACGATAGAGCTCTTACGTGTGATATCAGACATGATGTAAAAGCAAAACATCTGCCATTCTGTCTGGCAATCTGTCCGACCATTGTTGTGCATGAGAATGCCCCAATATACAAGGTCAAAAGCCTAGAAACAGTTCTATTTGTACCTCAGTTTCCCCACTGACAAAAAGAAAAGATATTTGATATCAGCAATACAAGCAGGGTAACAAGACTAAAGCTGGTCAGTGATACTGTAAGCCCCTGTTCGTGATCACTGGCATGTGTGTAGTCATAGTGACCATTTTATCTCAGGTAGCATAATTATGAAATTAATGTTTGTTTAAATTGAGCCGGGGCTGTTATTTTTTTTCATTAGTTTTACTGAGGTCCTCATTGTATACAGTATATTTTTAATGTTCTATCGTTGTTTCTCTAAATCTTAAATTAAGTACATTTATTGTAGTAGTATTGCTGTTTTTGTGAAAGAACCAAAAACAGAAGTTCACTCCCTGCATCCCAAATGTATGTGTGTGTTAAATGAATGTGGTTGAAAAGCAGCTGTTGAATTCGCAACACGTGCTAAAATAAATGATAACTCACATCCACCGCCTGTGCTCACACTAAATGACTAAATACACGGTTGTGAGATTGGTCACTGATCAGACATGCAAAGAGAGCAGAGTTATAAATGAATAGCAAAAATAAGACAGAACCTGATGTGTTCAATAACAGAATGTAAACTACATTGCTATTCTGCATAAACAAAGTTGAGATTTTACTAAATGCTGACTTTACCATTAAATCTTACCTGATGAGTAAATATCACCGTATTGTTAATCTGAAAATAATTTGTAATTATTTTCAGATTTTTAAAAAAATAATTGTTAATCTGAAAAAAAAAAAAAACTATATTTACTGACTGAATTTTCTCAATATACACTGTTCCCTGGTCTCGCATCCTGTGTTCAGTAAAATATGTAGTGGTTACATTTAGCCAGCAACCTATCATCATTTGGCTGGGTGGTATTATCTGTGTCAGGCTTGAATGTTTTGATTGCGGATCTGCAAGACTGCAAGAGCTCTATAGATGTCCTGTGAGCCTAACCTTATTGTCATTTTCCCCCTAATCTCTCTCTTAAACAAGGTGTTTTAGCCTGAGGACCCTCTGTTCAAATTATGTTTTTTGTTTGTTTGTTTTTTACACCATTTTGTGTGAACTCTAGAGACTGTTGGGTGTGACAATTTCAGGAGATCAACAGTTTCTAAAATCCCCAAACCACCCATTCTGGCACACATTGTCAGGCATTTACATGGTATTGATTGGCTAAATGGAGTAGATAATTGAATAGAAAGTTGCAGGTGTACACTAATAATAATAGTGGATGGTGAGTGTACATACCTAATGAACTAGTCACAATAACTGTGGTATAGCAAAACTTATGGAGAAGACATGAGGAGAGCAAGCAGGAACCCATCCTTTTTCTGGGTCACTACATAGTGTGGGATTATAAATCATTAATCTTCTACTGTAAAACAAAACAAAAACAACTGCATACTATGCTGTCAAACATTATTGCATGTGTGTTCAGTATGAGCATCTTGTGAGTTAGCCCCTGGGATGTGTGATTTCCAGTAACAAGTCTCTAATTAACTAGTAATAGCGCTAAAAGATTAGTGAATTATAATAACCTCTAATTAAAGTATATGTTTGAAGTGTACATCTGGGATAAGTTTTAGATTTTATCCCTGTATCTGTATTGTTTTACGAATGGGTCCCAGTAATCCCATATATATGCAGATTGTGTATGCAATCACATGTACAGCAATTTACAAATCGGGTTTGTTTTACATATTCTTTTATGACTTGATTTCTTGTGTGTTTATCTAAGCTGCTACAGTGTAAATGTGTTATTGTGATCCTGTGTGGAAAGTTTGAAGACTTACCTGCCGAACAAAGCTGTTTGATGTTGTGTCAGACGAGGTGCTGCCATCAGATCGCTTGAAGCGACTCTTTCTCTTTGCGTATTTCCCCTGAGAGACACAGTGTTAGACAGAAAGAGAAATGGGGAACATTAGAAATTATCCTTCAAGATTGAAACACACCAAAACATGCAAAAACACTGTCTGTACTCCATGTCCTGTCTTCATATACAGATATGATTACCCATAACTACTCATGTCCGCTGGTGCACTGTGGGACCCTCTAATCTGATTGGCGTGAACTGTGGCCAATGACCTGCTGGACCTGGATGAGGCCATGTGCAGCATTTGCAAATGCTAGACTCTGTCACCATGGAGACCGGGGAAAGGCTAATTGGGTTTGGTGGCAATAAAAGACCTTTATGGAACAGACAGTACTGTAGCATCTCTCGCTCTCTCTGTCTCACACACAAGCACTCTCTCTCTCACACACACACACACACATACACACACAAACAAATCACTTCATAATAGGACAATTAAACCATTGTTCGTTCCCTTCCTTCTGACACACTCCCACACCTTCTGGCTCGCTTTTGCACATCTTGGAATGAATGACATGTAGATTTGATATCAAAAAGTCATAAAAATAGTGGGTAAAAAAAAAAAACTGTATTACCTAAATTAAAATTAAAAGCTAATATCTGTCCCGCTAACATCCTTGTGCTAGTAAATCATCCTTAACAAATACCAACACTTGTAACCACATATTACATACTAGTTGACGAGCACACTTCTTAGACATTAGATCAAACAAACTCAAACATTCCCATGTGACTTTTTTCCATTTTAGCAGCAAAATTAATGATGAACCTTGGAAGCAAAACATCCTTACGTAGTATGTAAGAAATGTGTTTCGAATAATAGTGTTTCTACATTTTCTCCTTTTCCACGCTTTTGCATCTAAATACAAAAGGTAAAAAAATAATAATAATCTGAAATCCCTGATTAACCTAATTCAAAAGTCAGGTCATATGTACAGGTAAACATGTGCTCATCTCTCATTAAATGGGAAGCTAAATTTGTTATGAGATGTTTAGAGTGCTATGTTACTGATGCAGGATGAGTAGAGAAGGGTGTTGAATATGCACATGAAGATCAGATGGGAGAAAAGGCCAACCAAATGTCAAGGGAAGGAGGAGGGATTTAACACTATGGCAGTGCAAGACTTCCTGTTGACAAACACCCACTGAGATTAATTGGATAACGGGGAAGGGGGGAGATGGAGTGATGTGGAACTTGTTTAAAAGTTGCACAGTAAAACACAGAGAAGCTGAGACAAGAATGGAAAGGGAGAAAAAAATAGAAAACATAAGAAGCGGATGGGAGATGACACGAGGAGGAGATGAGAGAAAAGAAGACAAAGGCAGTCAACAGCATTGACAACAGACCGGATCCGAGGACAGAAGACAAAGGAAGAAGGCAGAACAAAAGAGGAGAGGAGAGAAGACAGGAGGAGTGGAGATAAGAGGAGAAGAGGGGGAAGAAGGTCAGAGAAGATGGAGCAAAGAGAAGAGCAATGGAGATGTCAAAGAAAGAGTGGAGGCGGGAGAAGAGATGAGAGATTAGAATAGGAGACAAAGGGAAGATGAAGAGAGAGGTGAAGACCTAAGAAGACAGAGGAGAAGGGGACAAAAAAAATTGAAAGGAGAGAGGACACATAGAGAGGATGAGAAAACAGAAGAGGAAGAGGAAGAGGACAGAGGAGGAAAGGATGAGGAGGATGGATCCTGCAAACACATTCTGGATCAGTAAAATGTGTTTCTTTATGAAACCACACAAAAATTCACACAATGTTCACAATTCACAAATTTCTGGATGCCAAAGGGACACAAAGATGTAGGCAGAGAAACTATGCGCAGTGTCCCATTTTCTATCCTTTTATATTACTGCTCTTAAGAGCACTTATGATTCTATCATCATGTTTCTAGTCATGGTTTTATGTGATGACCACAAGCCCATCAGTGTTCTAATATAGGCAATCACACACCACACACATACAGCTAATTCAACCTACTTCAGTACACACGCACTAATACAAAGGCATACAAGCACACACGGGAGCATGTACACATTAACACAACCAGCTTTATAGTTTCTACCACCTCCTCCTCATATCTATGTATAGAAATGATTCAGATGGAGCAATTCTCAAAAACACACACAGCATTATATAACATTGGACTCATAAATATGGATCCAGCAATCAGGAACATCACTAAAATATCAGCTTATAAACTGAAAACACTATAACCAGAGAACTAATCAGAGAAACAGTTCTTAAGAGGCAGAAAGCATAACAATAAGAACATTTTGTATGAGCACAAGTTGCTTGATTTTCCTGCCTGTGCAAGTCTCATTTCTGGCATAGCCTTGGCTTGATAGATGCACCTGCACTAACAAGGGTGGAGTGGTACAATAGAAGGTACAGCGTTTAAAATCTGCCAAGGAGTTTTAAAATCTGATATGGTCCCAGATCAATGCAGATAACAGAGCCTATCCACAGTCACCGAAACTCAGACGATTGAGTGCGTTGGTGTTCATTCCTCCGTGCACATTTCAGTCAGTGGCAGACACTGATAATTGGTCGATGTGAGAACTTACAGGATGCTGGGGATCCTCAGTGAGCAACAATGTCATGCAGCACGCAAGACAGAATCTGCACAATCAAGAATACCCTGGAATCTGCCCACTAGTTGACTGTATCTATAGCCGTTATCCCTAGCTCACTTTCCTTAATCACACACTCTAAAGGATGTAATTAATAATCTGCATATAAGTATCAAGAGGATTCAGATTCATATATTAATCACCACTTTTATGAAGGCTTGTTATCTCATGCCTCTTCAAATTCCCTATGGCCCTGGAAACAGGAGAAGCTATTTTCAGCCAGATTTTTGTGCAATTTTTCAGATATGGAGTACTTTGCATGTCTGGAAAGCCTTCTGCCAAAAGTAAAGCATCAATAAAAGCCACTTCTAAGGTTATCACATACAGACAAATGGTCAGGTAGAATACTTGAACCAGAAGTACTGAAACACAAATAGCATGACTGGAGGTGGAATGAGTTCAACCTTCACTCGCTTATTTTTCTACAGGTCTCACCCCTATCCAGTGTGTTTTGGGGTATCATTGAATGTTTATCCGGTTCTATGGGCCAGATAAACATTCAGGGCTCCTACCATCAATGAGTGGATAATGGGAAAGGGTGCAATCATTGACTGCAGTACATGTCCAAACAATGAGTGGTATGGTATGATATGACAGGTGTTTCAATCTGATCTGTCACATCAGCCCAGAACCCATGCCTGACAGCAGATACTTGGTCTAGAGCACTAGCACAGCTCTAGCTCTCTACTTCTGGATAGTTTTCTTGGTTTTGGCTTACATTAATCTATCACATGCAATAAGAAAATGAAAAGTCTTGCCAGTAGTCTGTTCTGTAATAAAAAAATAATAACATGTTTAGGTCCTTTGTGCACTCACTCATAGGGCTAATCCTTCTTGTCCATTATTTCATGCCTTACCATTTTTAAAACTCTTTTGTGCTCTGGCACCATGAGATTTAAATCATGTTTGTGTGCCCTGCCTGTCTGGATTTTGTAAATACATTCTTCTTGCACATGCCTTACTGGCCAAAACTATTGAGAGCAAAAGTTAAATTCACTCACTCACTCACTCATGATCTATACTGCTTAATCCTGTATTCAGGGTCATGGGGGGCCTGGAGCCTATCCCAGGAGACTTGGGGCAAGGGTACACCCTTGACATGGTGCCAATCCATCGCAGGGCACACACACATACACACACTCACACACTACGGGCAATTTGGGAATGCTAATTAACTTAACCTACATGTCTTTGGACTGTGGGAGGAAACCGGAGTACCCGGAGGAAACCCACCAAGCACAGGGAGAACATGCAAACTCCATGCACACAAAGACAGGAATCGAACCCGGACCCTGGAGGTGCAAGGCGACGGTGCTAACCACTACACCACCGTGCCGCCTAAGTTAAATTCAATGTGTTCTTTTTTTTTTTTTTTAAACAATCAATATAATAATATATATGTTATATACTATATAACAACTATTATTTAGTATATTCTTTAGTCTTCAAAACCTTTTGGATCCGGCTGGGAATAAAGTTGAAAAGACGTCTGTAGTAACCTGGTGTCTCTTGTTCAATTCATGCCTGCTTGATTGCTTCCTGAAGATCGCATACACAAGACGGTTTCTTAACTGTTAATGCAGTTGTCACCATCGTCCAAAAGCTTTCTATTTTGCTTAGGTCTGGAGATAACCCAGGCCATGTCTCCGGAAGCTGAATACCATTGTCAAAGAGCCAGTTTTTCACAAATTTTTCAGTTAATTAACACATCCTTTCAGTCAGATAGGCAAGAAACTTGACTTCCAGAATCTAATTTATTACAGGGCATTACAATTGTTCAAAACTGTTGTTAGTATAAACACAAGACTCTTGGCGTACAACATGATGCATCTACATGAAATTCCTAAATTGACTACTCAGCTTATTTCTAAATACTACTGGCCAAATTATTTTTGCTAAACTATTTTATTCCAACAAACTTAACTGTAAACTGTTGATGTGCCATTACCCAGAAAACATCATATAATCAGGATATTTTAAGTGAATTTGCTTCCATCATAGGGAAGTGAACTATCCATAAAAAGACAGGAGACACACTTTTGTCAGTAAGCTGCAGACAGTCCAACACTATTGAGCAAAAAAGAAAAAAAAATCTTTTGATCCATTAAAATATCAGCTATAAGTCTCAAACATATTTTTACATAGGCTTGTGTTTGCTTGTGACACACTATGCATCTGCGTGGTTGATATGAATTTCAGTCTAATAATAGAATGCGAAAAATGAGACACAAGTTGGTGAACAAATGGTTTTCCAGGCCACACAATCAAAACACTGTTGTAGATTATATAGTTATTATTTATTTAAATACTAAATAAACAGTGAAAGTGGGATTAAGTTATTTGAATGAATCTACCGTATATGAAGTTATGATTCACTCATGTTCAAGTAAATACACACAGTAAACAAAAAGGTGGATGCCATCGTGGTTTTTATGTGCATGAGTCATGTGTCTCACCCAGCTGGTGTGGATTAAAATTTAAATGGAAGTACTGTATATCTATTCTGAAGCTGTACAAACAAAATTATTTAGCAACATTTTAGGAGTGATTTAGTTTTTCTTCCATTTTGTCCATATTTATAATTGACCTTTTGAATTAAAAAATGTCACCTTTGAAAGCTGTGAATTTCGGACTGCTGGATTTACTGCATCTGAGTTTTTGTAGCTTTGCCATTAATGTATCTAAATAAAATCTTAGTAACAGAGGAGAATTTTTTTAAGGTTGTTTCAGCTTGCCAGTCATTTCAACCAGTAGATAGATAGATAGATAGATAGATAGATAGATAGATAGATAGATAGATAGATAGATAGATAGAGATACTTTATTGTATCGCTAACTTTTTTTTATTGATAGAAAGATAAATATAAAATACTGATGTAAAACATATGAGCTTGCAGGGAAAATAAATACAAATTCTAACCTTAGCTGCTCCTGTTTAGGTTACTGCCTCTTAGGGGTGCAAACCTCAGGCTGCCACACGGAACGATACATTTCGAATTTTCTAGGCAGCAATTCAATATTTGATAATACCTATGAATCTGTTATGATAATATGATAGAATACGATTCGATTTAGTAGCCTCTGATCAATATGTGACCAAGCTATCAGCTACAGACTAATCAACTTGCAAGCATTTGGAATTATGAACAAACACATTGAGCAAAAACCTGAGGTATTTTTACATGCCAGATGTATGTTATTTTATTAATTGTAATTGATTTGTAATTATTTTTAATTGGCAATAATTGACCTGTCAGTCCATATCATCCATCCGACCTGTTGCCTGTATCGATAGATATGAAAATACTTAAAATATATATTACCAGGCTATTATGCCTTATCTTTGTGCTTGTGTCACTGTCTTTAAAATACACTTTAATAATAATAATAATAATAAGGGCTGATATTATAAGGACTTCACATCATCTACAAAAGTAGGTTACATTTTATGAGGTGGTACTATAGTATTGTTGCTTGTCTGAGATAGAAAGTTCAATCAGCAAGTCAGGTAAGAAAATAGTCTTGTATCCTGGTTTCAGCGTGTGCGTGTGTGTGTGTGTGTGTGTAAGTGTACAACTACGCTTTCCGGTGCACGTGGGCGTGGTTATAATGAAGCCGGAATAATGAATGACATCATTCCTCTGTCTAGAACGCGACCAGCATCTTTAAAATGACATTTCCAACATGAAAAAATGGACAAGGTTAAAAGGGAAAAAGTCATTTAAAAATAAATAAATAAATATAACAAGTTAAAGATTGAGATAACAATAGGCTATTCAGCTTTTTTATATAAAGCATTTACAGGTTTATAATATAATCCCGAATTTAGTAATAGACGTATTACCAAAAGCTAAAAAATAAACTCAAGAAAATAGATGGAGGTAATAAAAGGGTAAGTTATAAGGAAATGAAAACGTTTATATAACTGGTTATGCAACAGGAACCTGAAGAGAAATGAGAAGAAGAAAAAATCCATAACTACAGCACGATTCTAAAATATTTTAAACCCGTCTTTATATTAATTTACCAGACACGTCATGCACATTAGAGTTGTTATCAACAGCCTATTGAGTATGAAAACTCACTGTAGTTTATTTTCTACTAAAACAAGCAAGTAAACAGCAAACATAGGCGACAGTAACAAAGATTAGCCTGTCTACCAATATCTACCAATATTCTTATTTATAACACGTAATTGAAATAAAACGACACGTATCTCGGTATTAATCCTGTATAAAACACATCCAGGGGAGTGTTTGTGTACACGCAGCAGGTGGAAAGTGTTTTCTCCGCGTTTTATTTCCTCCTTACCTGCGCGTGCGAGCCGTGGTGGTCGAACATGTCCATCTGGATTTCCTGTGTCGAGGTGGAAGGCGTCCTGGACATCCCTTTCTGTACCATTGATTTTAGCCTCAAGAACGGTGTCTAATGTTTTATTTACTGTCTTTTCTTTTTGTTCATTGTCAAAACATGTTTGTTTCAGGTTTAAACCGGTACACCGTCTTAGGTAGCTATAGCAACCGTATCTCTGTTCCTGCGCGCGGTCGGTATACTCACTCGCTCGCTCTGTGAGCTCGAGCCTGCCGTCGTTAGGCGCACTGGCCACGCCCCGTCCTTTCTCCTCCTGTCAGTCAACCAGCGCGTTCACACAGAGCATCACTGGGAACCAAGAAGGTGCTTCTCCAATAGTTTATACCTTCAACATTTTTTTTTATTGTGTATAGAAGTGTTTTTTCTTATAAATAACACATTTCGGTTGTCTGTACAAACTGACATGCTTGATATATGTAAAAAAAAATAAAAAAAAACCCAGCTAGTATTTTTCTTTTTGTGATTCAAATTGGATTTTTTGTAGAAAACAGTGAAAAAAAACATTTAGCTAGGTTTTAACAAACTGGGTATCATTAATCTTCTATAAGGTGGGTGAAAAGTAACTAGACATTAAAAAAATATTTCTAAAACAAATTTGTTGAAACAAATTGTACATGTGCTTGATTAGGAAAATGAAAGCAAATCTTTATATTTCAGTGTAGGCACCAGTGATGTCAACGAGTTTCCTCAAATGACCGTGGATAGAATGCATAATCTTGTGTGAGGCTTTGTCCTGTACACCTACTTCTTTGTGTAGTCCTACGCGAAAAAAAAAAATCACATGTAGTGAGATCTGGACTTCTTGGAGGCCATTCCTGAGGTCCATGTCATCCTAGCCAACGTCACAGTAAGAGCAAAATGGGGTGGTGCATCAGTGATACTGCAAGTTCTATAGCCATTAAATATTGCCTAGCTAGTTTTCATCCACCCTATATACAGCTTATCCATTGTACAGGATCACGATGGCCTAGAGCCTATCCCAGGAGACAAGGCAAGATACACCCTGGCCAATCCATTGCAACTCCATGATTCCAGAACCAAGGCCAGAATTGAACCCTTAACCCTGGAGGTGCAGGCGACAATGCTAAGCCCTACACCACCATGCCACAGTTTAGTATTATTATGTATGCATTTATTTAACTCACTCACTATTTGTCTACACCACTTTGATGGGCCTGGAGCCTATCCCAGAAGACTTAGGGCATGAGGCAATATACACTCTGGATGGGGTACCAATACACCACAGGGCAGACACATATGTACATACACTCACATGCTCATGCACTCACTACTGTCAATTTGGGACTAACAATTAGCCTAACCTGCATGTTTTTGGACTGTGAGAGGAAACCGGGATACCTGGAGGAAACTCACCAAGCATGGGGAAAACATGCAAAATCCACGCACACAGACCAAAGGCGGGAATTGAACCCTCCTGGACGTGCAAGGGTACAGTGCTAACGAGCATGCCGCCGTGCCACCTATTATTATTATTATTATTATTATTGTTATTATTTATGTATTTTTGTGTATGTGAATTCTAATGTCTATTCCTTTATCCAGCTTGTTATTTTACTTGGAATTTGATACTGACAATAAGAAATGGGCTAAAATGGGCTAAGGCCAATTTTAAATAAGGCCAAAGAGAAATAACATCAGTTTTGTATATATATATATATATATCAATTTGTGAAAATATCATTGTTGTATGTTCAGGGTTATCTATTCATTGATCAAAAGTTTTCTGATTGTTTTGTACAGAATTATGGTAAAGAACTTTGTAATTAGAGGTTAAGAGAAAACCAAACTGATGTTTTATAACCAATCATCAGCTTACCCCCTTACCCCCTTTTTAAAATATATTCACACTAGCCCATCTTGCACCAATTACAATTCCACTGCCAAAGATCACACTGCACTTGGTGTGGAAGCCACCTAATCTCATAATGCCTCTGGCTAAAACACTGAACTGTGAGTACTGTCTATAAATAATACCCCTGTGTTACTCAACCTCTACAGCATTCTCATTCATAATCATGCATAATTGGTGTCAAGTTGTGCATGGAATTCTTAAAAAATAAATAGCCCATTATTTTGTGTCTACCTCCCTGTGATATTTCCTAGCAATTTTATTTGGAAGCCTAATTTAAACCACCACTACTGTGACCAGGCATTTACTAAGGGTGGCATCATACACACAACAGAGCAAAGGTAAATGAGCTACTTTGTCATAAAGTCAGCTGTCATATTTCTAAACAAAAAAAGGTTTTAATTAAAATATCTGAACCCCATAATTTTCCCCCCTGAATTGTTTACATAAATCCTCAACATTATAAAAGAAATAATATTTAATGTTTTCTACAGCTGGACACTGAAAATACAAAATATAAAACAATAACTAACATTAAGCTACTGTAATAAATGTTAGATGCAAAAAGTGTTATGTTGAGCTTGCACATACATGGATGTTATATATGGTTGTTTTAACACAATATAAAGTGGCCATACAATAATTTTAGTTACGGAAAATAACAGCATAAAGTTCCTTTCTGTAACATAATGTCTAATAAATTTAGAGTCTAAACAAACGTCCCAAATAATTTGCTCCTAGGACACGGGATGCAGTGCTGCCTGCCAGTGTATAAATAGTTTATAGTGCCACCTTTAGTATTGTAGACCACCTCAAATGCAAAAATATATAAATTACAGATTTTGGATTCCGTAAGGCAATAAATGAATTGCCATACCAAAGAATCATGATCGCTGGACTGGCTTTTGGCCCCATCTCTAATATTACCATTATCTCAGTTTGGTTTATTTGTATATCATTCATCGTTAGTGGGCTCTTAATCCTGCTCATGGATCCCATTCTGCATGGTACAACAGTCCATTACCTTCTACATTTATTTACACCTAAAGGGCAAATTAGTCCCGATCCCCTGGAATTTTTGAAAATCAGAAAACCGGGAGGAACCCACAAAGCCACAGGAATAAGATTAAACTCTGCCCAGACAGTGAACTGAGATCAGGAACTGTTTCTTTGGGATATAATCTTTCAGCACAAACTTTGACTTAAAATATTGTGGCACTTAAAAGATTTGGTGGAGTTGCCAATTTTTTATTAGCCGTTCTGTCATCCACCAACGAGTCCAGGGCCAAGTTTTTATCATGACTCAAACTGAGGCCTAGTCATGGGTCATTCTGAAAAAGAAAAAAATAGTGCAAAAACACACTGTCAAAGCATGCTAAAACAACAGGCAATATAATAGTAACCAGAAAGTCAGCAGCCTAAAAAAAAATCTCTAAAATAAAATCCATAATGTGCAGAAAATAATTATANTATATATATCCTGCACATGTGAGCAACATGCATGATGACATGTGAATATATAAAGACCCTATACCCTTTATATGTATGTGTGGAGAAGCATTATTATAAAGTGCTAAAATATTTTTTAATATTCACAGAATTGTGAATAATAATTGTGCAGATCAACGGCGATCTACCTCTGGTTGCTTCAGGTTTCAGTGTGTCCTACTGCATGATTTTGAAGAAATCCCTTATTTCAAATGAAAAGAATATTCTGGTTCTCACTGTTCTTTCTTCAGTATGCTCAGGTTTAAGAAGAAATTGGCAAAGAGAAAGTGTGGTTGGACCCAAACGAGACCAGTGAAATTGCCAATGCAAACTCCAGTAAGCTAGTCAATCTTTCTGAAGACATATAAGTCCAAATAGTGTGTCAGTGGATTGGTATCAGCAAAGCTAATTGCTTTAAGTTGTTACATCTTAAAGTCAATTTCTCCTCTTTCAGGGCAGCAATTCGAAAGCTGGTGAAGGATGGTCTGTTCATTAAAAATCTTGTAACCATTCATTCCCATGCTCATTGTCGCACGAACACACTGACTAGAAGGAACGGCCGCAGTACAGGAACTGGTATGCCAAGATTTACCTATATGTATATATACACAAATGTATATATTTTAGATTGAGTTGCTCCTTATCGAAAATCTCAGTGAAATGAGAATGTGAAGGCAAGTTTTTTTATTTAAGTAACCTAGCTTTCTTAAAATCTCATTAAATCAAAAGATTTTCTCACAAATGTAATTAAACTATAGAGCACCGTGCGCCATCTAGTGTTCAGTAAACACAGATTCAGTTGAAAGATTTTAGAACCTGCATTATAAAACCAGAAGATCCTTAAATATGGCTTACCTTTCAAATTTTTTTGTATAAAATCATACAATCAAAAATGAAAACAAAAACTGTTTAAAAAAGTACTATTTATTATAGTTAACTAATATATTGAATTAAAATAGAGCTGACATGACTTTTTTTTTTTTTTACAGAAGTCAATTAATGTTTACCAACGGTTCTCAAGTCTAATATTCAAAGGACCAGATCTGATTTATATTTAAGATCAAAGGTCTGGAATGCTTTGTGATAAGCAAATGACTTCTTTTTTAAACATGCTTATAATTTCAAGAAACGTTTAATGCAGTATGGGACAAAATACATTAAAATCTAGTGGAAAAAATACAATTGTTTGACTCCAATCAGATACTTATTGTAAACCAAAGCAACTCTAACTTACATTCATGTTTCAGAAACATTCAAAATATCTTTCAAGTTAGTGTGAAAGTAATGGCACCGTTTGCCTGCAAATTGTCTTGTGATCCTAAACAGCTCCAACTTTTGTACATTTGTTATCTTGTTTGAAATGCATGGAAAGATTGCTTTGTTCTTCTTTCCCAAGTGTTAACTCTACACAAAATCATTCACCAACTCAACCTACACATGAGTGAATCAACCTACAGGAACTGGGAGTTATTGCCACCGTCTTGAGCTCGCTCCAACATGTTTTAGTCATTATAGGATTTCCAAAGGGGGGGGGGCTTGAATCCTCAGAGCCTGCTCAGAGCAGCTGTTTACCGTATAGACGATGCCATCTCTCACCTCCTCCACACATCTCTCACTCACCTGGACACTGGGAAGGGGAATTATGTTAAAATTCTCTTTGTCGACTACAGTTCAGCATTTAATAATATAATTCCCTCCACAGATCTGTGTGTCAATGGATCTGCAATTACTGGCAGACCACAGGCAGTAAGAATGGGCAGTCATGTCTCAGCCTCCCTCACTGTCAGCACTGGAGCCCCCCAGGGTTGTGTTCTGAGCCCTCTGCTGTACTCATTGTACACTTTCAACTCCATGGCCATCATATGCAAATAGAAATGATTTAATTTTATAAATTATAATTATTTATAATTTTCACACACCAATTCATGGTGATTGCTACTGCAATTTTCACACACCATTTCCTGGTAATGTTACACATTCATGCATATTTGCAAACACCCTGGACATTTCTATTTAAAATTCTATGTCAATTTCCACAACAGTTTCTATATTTTCCATATTTGTACAGCCATATTGTCTATATTTTGTACAGTTTTTAATTATATATGCACTCCATAATTATTGGCACCCCTTGTGAAAATTCAGTTTTGTTCTAAAAAACCTAGGACCACAATGGAAAAAAAGAGGAAATTCCAACCTTTAATTCAAGTGCATTTATTCAGTGGAAAAAAAATCCCACATTAAGAAATTATTCTATTAAATCAAATCATCGGTGCCGAAATTATTAGAACCCCTGATGTTTAATACTTTATATAACCCCCTTTTGCCAACAAAACAGCATCTAATCTTCTCCTATAATGTTTCACAAGATTAGAGAACACAGAAAGAGGGATCATCGACCATTCCTCTTTGCAGAATGTCTCTAAATCACAAACACTGACCTTATTTGAGGTGAGAGACGCCCAGATCTTGTTACTTATAGCTTCATAAGTGTGTATGTTTTAGATATAGTTGTGCCATATTGATAATCCTCAGTGAAATGAGAATGTGTAGTTATTCTAAGCAATATAAATACAAATCACTATTAAATAAAATTCATATTAAATATAAACTTCATGGTGAGCAAGTCTTTTAGGAGCTTTGGACTTGTGTAGAAATTGTCCATGTACACATGGTACCCTGAGCCTTTACAATACAAAAGAGATGTCACAGCATCATGTAATAAGCCATGGCCTGTGGGTAAGTTGTTCTTTCCTGTGTGCACAGAGAAGTCCATAGTGTATTTCTTGAAGCCCGACTCAGTTGGCTTGGCTTTCATTTATTGTGCCATTAAGTTTGAGAAATCAACTTACAGTATTTACTGTACTGATTATTGCAGTCTTGACTAGAACAACATTATGCAGTGTTGTTTCATGTTGTCCTAGGGTTTAAATAAATTAAACAAAAATCTAGGAAGAAAATATAATTGACCCTAAATGTAATGTATTACTCTCTAATTATTAAGTATAGAGAAAAATTTAGTATTTTCTCTACTATAAACATTTAATTATCACAAAACATGTCATTATGTTAAGTCTTCATAAGTATACAGGGAATTTTTCTTCTTCACATATACCAGCTTGTGCACTCTGTCAAGTCAAGTCGGCTTTATTGTCATTCCAACCATATACAGTTCAGTACACAGTGAAACGAAACAACGTTCATCCAGGACCAAGGTGCTACATACATGCAGATGACATAAATTAACAGACAACATAAATTTGAAATGCAGATTTTACATTTTTAAGTCAATGTAATCTATCAAGTAATCTATCAATTTTTATACTAGAAGAGACAACACTGGACAACAAAGTGCATGTGCAATTGTGCAAACAAGAGCTACATGATAACACAACAACGTAACACAACAATGTAACACGTTTCAGTACTGAAATGCCTTTTCTTTAGTGATGAGGTATGTGTAGAGGTAGTGAGAAAGAAAAACCAGCAGTAGACAATTTACCTTGTGTCAGAAATATTTTTGTGCAAATAGCAGAGTGAGATAAATAGTGTGCAAATATTGCAAATAGTATATCAGGTAGGTGGGTATGAACACATTTAGATGGTTATAGATCAGTGCGATTGTGCATGTGTGTGTTTGTCAGTTCAGTCCTGATGTTATTTAGTTCATCTGAGAGATTTGTGTGTGTGTGTGTGTGTGTGTGTGTGTGTGTGTTTATCAGTCCAGTCCTTTTGCGTTGAGGAGACGGATGGCTTGCGGGTAAAAACTGTTGCATAGTCTGGATCTAAGTGCCTGAATGCTTCGGTACCTTTTTCCAGATGGCAGGAGGTTGAAGAGTGAGTGTGAGGGGTGTGTCCGGTCAGCCACAATGATGGTGGCCTTGCGGATGCAGCGTGTGGTGTAAATGTCTTCAGTGATGCAGCTGCTCAGGATGCTCTCGATGGTTCCTCTATAGAAGGTGGTGAGGATTGGTGGTGGAAGCTGTGTCTTTCTCAGCCTTCTCAGGAAGAAAAGATGTTGTTGGGCTTTCTTATGCAGAGAGCTGGTGTTGAGGGACCAGCTGAGGTTCTCCTCCAGGTGGACGCCGAGGAACAGAAGAGCATCGATGCTGAGTGGAGAGTGATTGCTCCGAGTCCTCCTGAAGTCAACAACCATCTCTTTTGTCTTTTTGACGTTCAGAGACAGGTTGTTGTCATTACACCAGTCCGTTAGCCTCTGCACGTCCTTTCTGTACGCCGACTCGTCGTTCTTGCTGATGAGACCCACCACAGACAGCAAACTTGATGATATGATTGGAGCTGTGTGTCGCTACACAATCATGAGTCAACATGAACATGAACGTGAACAGCAGGGGACTGAGCACACAGCCCTGGGGCGCCCCAGTACTCAGTGTGGTGGTGCTGGAGGTGTAGTTCCCGATCCGCACTGCCTGAGGCCTTTCGGTCAGAAAGTCCAGGATCCAGTTACAGAGGGAGGTGTTCAGGCCCAACAAGCTCAGCTTCCCGATCAGGTGTTGGGGGATGATTGTATTGAATGCTGAACTGAAATCTATGTACAGCAGTGTCCTTCTCGTCAAGATGTGACAGTGCCAGGTGGAGTGTGGTGGAGATGGCGTCGTCCGTTGAACGGTTCGAACGGTACACGAACTGCAGTGGGTCCAGTGAGGGAGGCAGCAGGGTCTTGATGTGTCTCATGATGAGCCGCTCGAAGCACTTCATGATGATGGGTGTGAGTGCAACAGGGCGGTAGTCATTGAGACAGGACACAGAAGACATCTTCGGCACGGGGACATTGGTGGTAGATTTAAAGCATGTGGGAACGACGGCGCTGCTCAGAGAGATGTTGAAGATGTCGGTGAGAACATCTGCCAGCTGATCTGCACATTCTCTGAGCACTCTGCCGGTGATGTTGTCTGGTCCAGCAGCTTTACGTGGGTTGACTCTGCGTAGAGTTTTCCTCACATCAGCCGTGGTGAGACACAGCATCTGGTCGTTCGGCGGAGGGGTGGTTTTCCTCGGCGTCACGTAGTTCTGCATGTCGAACCGTGCATAGAAGTTGTTCAGCGCATCTGGAAGGGAGCCGTCACTGTCACAGGACGGTGATGAAGTCCTGTAGTTAGTGATGGCTTGTATACCCTGCCACATGCGCCGTGTGTCACCACTGTCGCTGAAGTGATTGTGGATTCTCTGGGCGTGTGCGCGCTTCGCGTCTCTGATGGCCCGGGACAGAAAAAGCATTCAAAGAGATACAATCAGAAAGAGGATTCATCAGTGAAAATTACTTCACCCCAGTCCTCATACCTGTAAATTTTGCAGATTATCAGTCTGTCCTTGATGTTTTTCCTGAAGAGATGTGACTTCTTTGTATGAACATGAGCGCTACCAACATATACAGTAAATCATACATATAAATGTATGAACACCGAATTGATTAGAGAGCCAATTATTTTAAAACATCACTCCACACAATTACTCCTAAGAATGACAAAGTAAAACCCCTTGAAAATGTCAAACCCCTTTGACAAACTAGATATGCAGTGATGTATCTAGTTTTTGGAACTACTGGAGAAGCGTGAACAATCTGATGAAGTTGCTGTGGTGTTGGAGGGGACTGTAGTCGTTGATGGCCTGAGTGACTATCACTCCTAAAGTAACAGCTTTAGGAGTGATGTTTGGTCAAGTCTGTGCTCGGAACATTGAATTCCAAAAGGACTGGACATACACCTATGAAACCATCCAAACAATTGCTATTGGATTTGGAGAGACATGCTCCCTTCAGATTCACATGCTGAGAAACAAACTCTTGTTGCCATAGACTCTTTTTTGTGTCTGACACAGTGGCGGCTGGTGCAAAAATGTTTGGGGGGCGCAAACAAAATGAAAATTAAACTTTTAATAGTCGCCTGTAAATAGCCATTTATCAGGTGATTAAGCATCATTGCTACTACACTGTAAACCCGATTAAGTTGGCAAAACTCAAAATATTTGAGGTAATCAGTTACATAAATCTTTTTAAGTTATGATGTTTCCAATTTTAAGTAAACAGAACTATAAATTTTTGAGTCTGTTGAACTTGTTGCAAATCAAATAAATTATTGCTTCAGTCACCACAGCAGACCACCGGGCCCTGGAATTGAACCCGGGCCTTTCGCATGGCAGGCAAAACACCTACCACTGAGCCACCAGTGCTTTATAGAGTTTTAGTTGGTGGAACTTTAAGGTGACAGGTACTGTTATTTAAGTACTTACGATTATTTAAAATATCAAATTTGTTCAGCTAACTTGAAAAGTGTAATTTCTACAAACTCATAAATACCAAAAAGTTCTGAATACTCACCAAGGTCTATTAATTTGACCTAATTGCAATTATTTATGTTAGCAGTACTCAATGTGTTTAATTTCTTTGATCATTAGGGTTTACATTGTAGTATAAAATAAAGGCATGACTCACATGACTCCGCTTGCAATAAGAAGTGCTGGAAAAGACTCATTGAGAATGGTCCAATCACATGAGCCCAAATATTTAAAAACAATATGATTCGCTAAAAACAAAAGTGGGAGGGTTCAGGGCGCACATTGCTGCTCCACAAGGATGATTTGCAAAGATCCAATTAGAGCTCAGCCTCAAGTCACATTCTTTTCAAAAACGTACGCGCTAACACAGACACTCGTTTGTCCGGCGCCCCGCGTACACGAACACAAATGAATGTAATACAGTTTAGATTTTTTTAAATTGTAAATAAATTATATTAAGAAATACACCGGAATATTGTGACTAAATTATTGTATTTAATTATTAAAATATTTATTAAAATAATTATTATGTGAAATAATTACATGTTAAAGTAGCATTTTTCTCTGCCTAACTTTAAGGGGGGGCGGTGCCCCTGCGCCCCGTATTGACCGGCCGCCACTGGTCTGACATATTGGGGGGAAAAGCTGTTCATCTAGGCTAGTTTTTAAAAATGGTTATGATATTGTAATATAAAAGAATCAATAAGATACTGATAAGTATCTGGTGTTATCCAGATATTTTACTGACCTTTAAGCAAAATAGAATTTGGAATTTTCTTGTTTTTTAAAAAAAAAGTTGTTAATGGGTTGTTTTTAAATGTTTGTGCGTTATAATTGTTGGGGTATTGTTAGGCTAACCTTTTTATCGCAAAAGATGATACATGAATAGGCTAAAATGGGAAACAATTTATCTTTTTGAATGTATGAAAAGTTGGGCTAAAACCCACGGAGCAAACAGGACAGAGACACGAACAAGTAAACCAATCAAAAAGTGTATTATACAGACAACCAAAATAAATGTGGGCACCAAAACAAACTAAACAAACAATATTTACAAAATATATACAAGTGAGGGTGTGTGCAGGTGAGTAGATGTGGCAAATGTCCAGCGTTCAGGTTATAATGAATGGTGACTATGAGGAGAAATTAATCGGCCTCACCTGGGTTAATGAACACTGTCCGTTAGTACGATGATGGAGTGAGAGATGTGCAGAAAATACTGTATGTCCGTTCGGTGATAATCCGTAAAAGTGAACAATCGACGAATGAATGTCTTTCCCAGCTTTCTCGCCAATCTCTGTTTAACAACAACTCGTACACAGCGCGCTGCTCCACTATACTTTTTCTCCTCCCTCTTGCTTCTTCCCGGTTGAGCTTTAAAGCCGTCAGGTGACCTCCAACATCACCGCGACCTCTCTCAAACGGGAAGCGCAGTCTCACGAGAGAACTAACACACAGCACAAGGGACAAACACAACCAGTTGGATTACTTTAAGAGGCACAGCTGATTTTATTTACTCAGACAAATCCTTAATGCCATATATAAATCCGGGGTCGGAGGAGAGCGTCCGTAATAGCGTTTTAAATTTACCACATTAAAAACACCGGTTTTCTGTGGGTTGCCCCAAGACACAGTGTAATTTATTGGCCCTTTTTTTTATTTCTGCTGGTGTAACGGATCTGCTTTTTACTCTTAAACACCAGGACGACACCAAGAACTGCTTTCCACTATTTTATTCGATCCTGTAGAAGACAATTAAACACATATATATTGTCTTCTCACTGCACTGCACATCTGACCCCCTCATCAATACACAGCAGCGTTGTGAGGCCAGATTAATTATTTCCTTGAATATACATGTAAGGGTATTTCATAAATTTTACAATTTACCCACATGTACATACATAAGAATGCATTAAAATTTTACAGGAAAACATTTTTTTTCTTTCCAGTTACAACAGCATCAACATTTTCCATTTTAAACTTTAAACAAACCTTAAAAACTACATACAAAACTTGTATATAAAAAAATTAAATTCACCAGAGCCACCCTATGGACAAATAGAAGTGTGCATTTAGGTAAATAAAATGTAAACAGAATGGACAATAAACGTACCTGTAGAAGACAATTAAACACATATATATTGTCTTCTCACTGCACTGCACATCTGACCCCTATACATACAAAAATAACTCTTTTTACTGAGAAAATAGGAGTTACAAATACAAAATGGCGACTTGCCAACATGCATTTAGCATGTATGTTAAACTCCACAAAACTGCCACAAACTTAATTTAGCAATAAAACCCAAACAAAAATACTATAATAATGTAATGTAGTTTCCATGAAATGACAAACATTTGCATTACAACAAGAGAAACTTAATTATTCTCAGGAGCAACTCTCTGTACAACTTACCCTCATCAATACACAGCAGCATTGTGAGGGGGTGGGGGGAGGGGGGAAGGCAAACTACGGAAACACAGGAGGTACAAAAAGGGGCGATGTGCAGGTCTATAATTGCCACAGAAAATGAATAAGAATGACTGCAAAATGTGTTCTCAAAATGATAAAATTCACAAATATTAAATAAAATCTTTAAATAAATAAAAATCACAATACAATATGAAAATATTATAATTTTGACAAAGTGCAATTCTAACTCTGTTACACTGGTCACTTCCACTTGGGCGCTTTTTGTAGGGTGGAGGAGAGTCTTGAGGCAAACTAGATTGCCCGGCTGAAAGTGCGGATCCTTAGTTCTTGGCTTGTTTGGCTTTCTGTTTCTCCACTCGATCTTTCACCTCCTCTGACATGTAACTCTGTCTCTCAATTAGGGTGAAGGCTGATTCATCAGGTGCTGGTGGTTTGTTAATTAGCCTTTCCAAATGTCCTTTCAGTTGCGTGATTAGCGTGAGCTCCGTCTGGGTTTTCCTCGTTGTTTTCTGTTGGGTAGTGTTGATGGCGAAACAGAACTCAGGTAACCACTGGTCCCAGTTCTGATGATGCTGACTGACATATGAAGCTACCATTATTTTTATGTGAGTAGTAACTAGTGTTTAGCTTCTGGACGCTGCCCTAGGTCTTGCAAAGCTTGACCAGAAGTTGGGAGGCCAGTAAACTGTGGACCTCGGTCAGAAATTACAGTAGGTACTGTAGGAGACCAGAATGTGCTTTACCGTCGTATTCACCGCCGCAGCAGCATGACCTTTTAAAGTCTTCCCTGAAATGACCGCCAAGTGCTGCAAAGGGACATTTTGCAAAAAGACTGGAATCTCCGCTGCAGAGGATACGCCTACAGTATATTCACATTTTATGCGAATTACACCATCTGAAATTTGTTTTCCATTAGTTTATGTAAAAGCTGACATTCCACGTTTTATAAGCATATATTTTTCACGTCTGTGAGGCAAGTATACACAGTGTTTTGGTTCATTTTTTTCACGTGCTCAAGTTCACAAAATCATAAAGTTTTGTAATCACGCATGTAATGCAGTGAGCGCGCACTACTATTCAGTATAAACTCTTAAACATAAGCATTTTTCTAGGTTAACGTTAGAGCAAGTGGCCATGTAAAGTTGCAGGTTTCAGATGATATCCATATTTGAGGTGAGTCAAAATCCCCCTGTATTTAGCGAGTAGCATATATTTTTGTGTTTGTAGCATTTCTGGGGGAGTATGTCTGCAGTTTTATCGATAAATCTGCTTATATCAGTGCGCACGTTTATCAGCCTTTTGATCAAAAAACGCGCATGCGCAACTCACTTTCACTTTGGAAAAGGCAGTGTTTATTGTTTAGTGTATATCTAACGCGCATATACACAATAAAACAATATTGTTTTAGGCTAACTTATCATTTTTGTATTCTTTGTTGTACTTATACTAAATAAGTAGTAATAAATTCACATCACTACTACTACTACTACTACTACTAATAATAATAATAATAATAATAATAATACTGAATAGAGAAAGTGCACTCAAAGAAGTACCATCATTGAAGGAGAGAAGAAAATGAAAAATAAATACATATCAGTATTTTTAGTTTGAGCTTGACACGTTTATGGGCTCTGTCGCTTGCTGTCAATGGGCACCTAAGAGAGAGAACACATTTTCGGCTTCAGTAGACACACAATACTTCCGATTGAAACACGACTGCCCCCTACAGGCAATGAACATCATTATCGGTGCGCTGCCGCGGCAGCTCGCAAGATCCCTTTTCTCAAAACGTGCGTTTTTAATGGACAGATTTGTAAGACGCCGGCGTGAGAGAGAGAGAAAGAGAAAGAGAGAGCGACACACATCTCTGTAGCGTGTGTTCTCAGGTTAAGTATAAAGTATAAAAGTATAAAAACCAAAAAACACGAACTCTCTCCCATAAATCCTGTAAGGGCATAGGCCCCGAGAGGATATAAGTTTTATTTTTAGTTAATAGAGCCCCGTCTGGTTTCGCGTCGATGGCGGAGCTCTGTTTATTTTGTTTTCAGTTTCCTTACATTTCCTTTTACGTTTCTAATTAATAATCCCACGCTATCTCCAAACGGAAAGGTCTTCCCGTCTGCATTACAAGCACTCGCCCAAACTCCAATTTCATTGACCCACTCTAAAGCCCTGCGTTAGGGGTCTTAAAATATTTTAACACCTCGTAGGGCAGCTCTCCATTCCGCACCACATAACAGTATTGTCCTTTTTTATGCAGATCTATGTTTTAACTTTGATTAGTTTTGGAAAAATAAAGTTTAAAAAAAAAATTGTTTGTGTTTTAGTAGTGTTTGTGTCTTAATTGTTGGGGTATTTTTAGGTCAACTTGTTTTTAATAGAAAAACAATCACTTGAACCAACTAATTAAATGGGCTAAAATGGGAGACAGCTTACCTTTTTGAATAGATGAAAGGTTGGGCTAAGTCTACTCTAGAGAAATATCATTAATTAAGCCCAAAACCAATACAACTTGAGCTGACTTAAATATTTTAATTACAAGTTGAGTCAACTAAAGATTTTGAAATAGGTAAAACTATACAGCAATGTAAAATATTTAGTTTGGCCCGCTAACTTCTCTAAAAGTTCAGTAAAAAAAAAAAAAAAGCTGAGCAACTTGTTACTAAACTTTTTCACATTAAGGTGAGTTTTTTTTTTTTACTGTATACATCTACTATCAGAATGGTATGATTGTTATTACTAAACATTCTATTTTAAGTATTTTCTAAAGCCGCTGATCTCTTGGGTTTTTCACTTACACGCTTCAGAAAAATAAAAAATATTTGTATAAATATTTTTATACAAAATTTATTGCTATAAGTTATATAATATGATTACAGGGGGAGAGAGAAATCTAGCTAAACAGATAGATAGAGGTATAAACAGCACATCTAAAAAAAAATATATCATTGAAGCAGTTAATTTTCTTTGATAATTTAACTTAAAAGTGTCACCCTCAAATATCCTATATTCGTATGTGACGTGAACTATTTCAAACCTTTTTGTGTTTTGAGGTTAATGATTATGGCTTACAGGTCAGAAAAAAGGTTTTAATAAATTACTTCTCATACATTATAAATACTCTGTATCTCTCTGGCTAATTTGGTGCACTGTGTTTTATCAAGGTGAAAGTGAACACAACAAGTTTATTGTGATGTGATTTCATTTTAGAGCAGAAGAGGTTAACAGTTACTGCCAACTTCACATTACATGTGATGAATGTAGAATACAGTATATGAGAGTTTAATGTTTTCAGTATATTTTTATATTTTTAGATGCACTGGGTATATGGGGTAAAGATTCAAGACTTGTTTTGAACTTTTATTATTTGTAAGCATGTCTGTTGCGCTGTAGTGAGAAGGAAGAAAGCAACAACTGCACTATAAACCCTAATGCTCAAAGTAATTAAACACATTGAGTACTGTTAACTAAAATAATTGCAATTAGGTCAAATTAATAGACCTTTTTGAGTTTTCAGAACGTTTTGGTGTTTATGAGTTTGTAGAAATGACACTTTTCAAGTTAGCTGAACAGATTTTATGTAATCGTAAGTACTTAAGTAACAGTAACTGTCACCTTAAACTTCCACCAATGTATAATCTATAGAGCGCTGGTGGCTCAGTGGTACTGTAGGTGTTCTGCCTGCCATGTGGATGAACTATGTTCGATTCCCATGCTGGATTTACAATGTGAGACATTTTGTATGGAAAAATATAACATTCATATTAATGGTGAATTAAAACTTCATTCATTTAAATTAAAAACAAAATTAAATCACATCACCCTTCTATGATTGAATTGGTATAATCTTTTTTCTAAACCTTTGTATTTATCAAAAAGGAAAAAAAAATATAAAACTGTGGATTCAGTAGAAGAGCAGCCCCGCCATCACCAGTCTCATAAGGAGTCCATAACAGAGAATTTGCATTAAATTACACCACATAATACATTTTTGTTGAATTTCACACTTATCAGTATGGTACATTTAGTAATAAATATTCACTCTGAAAAGTATTGGCCCATTTCTGTTTCGTAGTGCATGTGCAGGCAATTTTCATACTTCATACAAACATAAAATTTTTGTAATATTTAAATCTTCAAAATAATTTCAATATATACTTTTTATGTCTTGCTGTGGGTATGATACTATGTACACTCTAAGTAATCTGAAATAAGAACCTATATAATGTGATATTTATATAATATTCCATACAGTATTTAATATCTAACAATCTTATGCAAGCTATGAGACTTAAAACATACAGTCTTAGAAATTCAGATGACATCTTACCCGTGATCCTACTGGATTAGCTCTAGAGAAAAATGTTCTATGTAAAACAACAGTAGAGTCTTTTCCCAAAAAGTGGTCTAAACTAAAACATTCTCAGGAATTATACAATAAAGCTGAGCAAATTAACCACTTTTTTCTAAAAGTTTAAGAGGTTATCTTTGTCCTATTTAATAACTACGTAATTATCACATTTGGTTTCTGATACCTGGAAAGTGTTTTTTCTTTTTTCCTTTTTCTTTTTTCATTGTTTTACATTGTCATCTTCAGTAAACAATAGATAAAATTTATACTGGCTCTGTTAGCAAATAGATTTCCCCATGTATGTGAGAAACAGAACCATATCCCTGATCTTAGTATAAAGTCTTTACAGTGAGACGTACCTGCTTCAGATTATTAGGTTATTCTGATTAGGGCAGATGTGTTTAAAATGTGGGGTTAGCTTGACAGGAGTGTAACTTAATGAAAAAACATGAATGCAGAGTCATAGCTGTAACTGCTGGACCTCCAGTAACAGCAACTCAAGAACTGGACATACATAGGCGTAGGTAGACACATTTTTTTTTTTCCTTTTTGGTCTCTTGTGCACATTTTGAATTGCAGTTTCTATCTGCAATCCACTGAAACTTAATGTCATAACCGTTCGCACAAAATGTTATGTTCCTTAACATTTTATACAGCAGTTGGTTCTGGTCCACTAATTTGACTCGACAAGCAACATTCTAAGAGTATTAACATTTACTATAACAGAAAACATATATTTTGCCATATGTGTTTTTTGTATTCTGCTAAAGTCTTAAGTCTCCTTACTTCTCTTAAGTTCTGTGATTCAGTAAAACAGCACTCTTTCTTGTGTGACATTTCTTAAATATAAAATGTAAATGCACTGTACAGAGAAAATCTCTGCCCTGAATTTTTGTCTAATTTATTTGTGGCCAATTCCCTTTCTGTCTCTTATCTCTCCCCTCTATTAAGCAATAGGTAATGACTTGGTAGGACAAACCCTATCACATCCCATGCTTCCTCAGAGGCATGTAAAGTCAGCATGTGCAGGAAATCATGATTGGCTGGTGTCCAGTGATATGGGAGAGCAAGTATACCATCCTTATCCCTAGGAGCACCACCCATTTTGATCCCTAGACTCACATCCATGGATGGCTCTGACATCATTGGGACTTTAACTCACAATCTCTGTATGATAGGGTAAATGATTTTGTACACCTGGAGCACAGAGTGGATCCATTGTTATATAAGATTCTCATTGAAGAATTTTTCTGAACATTTCCTGTAATGTAATGTCTGTAATCCAAAAACACTATTAATTTTTTTTTTGGTGGTGTTTTGTCATTTGTTTTAAAATTTAGTTAACTTACTTACTCAGCCAAAGACAGAACATTTACCAGTAGTTACACAGGACATTTGTGAAGTGTAAAAAGTTGAAAAATGTTATGTACAGTAATATAAGAAGAAGAAGAAGAAAAAGAAGGATAAATCAAATTTTTAATAATTTAGGAATAACAAAATGGAACAATACATTTTTTTGGCCCAGACTTAACTCTTATCGATAATGACATTGATTTACCCTCTAAATACGCTGTGATTTACCCCATACTTTAATGTGTGTACTTTAATTTGTGCACTTCCCTAGGTGCAGATGGATCACACCCTTGTTATGGAGGTTCAACAAGGCTTCAAATTCAGCTGGCATCGAATGCATTATTTTGCTGACTGGTAGGTTATCATAATAATGGTTGCTGAGTTGCTGGTAGGTGTATGGGTGTGATTCAAAGGGCCAGAAGCCATACAAATGGACATCACTGCAGAGCTCTATTGCCAAGCTGGCCATCATCATACCTGTACTGAGGCGTATTTCACGAAGTCCCTGGCCACGCCAAAACTGTGCCAGGTTTTTCAGGTAACCTGGGTTACAAAAGATAGCCCGTGGGCCGCTGCTACCGTGGTCTTCCAGTGAGTAGAGGGCACGCAGGGACAGAGCTGTGTTCATCCCAAATGAGAAAGCAGGCAGGAAGATTAGAGCGTTCCCATACAACTGCATGTCCTCCACAAATGGTCGTCGGCGCTCAGTTAGGGATTGGTACCTGCAGAGGATTAGATGGGAAAATGAGAAGTTTTATGCTGGTTTAATGCATTACTGAAATATTTTGTGCATAAACTTATATAAGAGCCAATTTTTGCAATGTAACACCAATTTAGTTAACCACCAGCATAAAAAAAGCATCCATAACCACCACTACAAGTTATAATAATTTCAGCCAAAACAAGGTCTTGGTACTAAAAATTGCGTTTGTAACTTTTTTAATTCAAATCTTTCAATGATATTAATTGTGATTCAGATGAAACTCGGCCAATTTAGATGTCGCGAAGTGAATTTAAGCAACACATTTTACAGCTCATATGCCTTGCACCGCCAGGGTCCGGGTTCGATCCCCGGCCTGGCTCGATTCCCGTCTCTGTGTGCATGGAGTTTGCATGTTCTCCCCGTGCTTGGTGGGTTTCCTCCGGGTACTCCGGTTTCCTCCCACATGTAGGTTAGGCTAATTGCCGTTCCCAAATTGCCCGTAGTGTGTGAATGAGTGAGTGTATGTGTCTGTGCCCTGCGATGGATTGGCACCCTGTCCAGGGTGTACCCTGCCATGTGCTCTAAGTCTCCTGGGATAGGCTCCAGGCTCCCGTGACCCTGAATACAGGATTAAGCGGTAATGATGGTGAGAGTGAGTGAAGCAAAACATTTTTGGGGCACCTATAAAATAATCTCTATATAACAGCTGACGTTAGCAGCTTAAAATTTTCAGAGAAGCAACGTTAGTCACTTCCTTGTTGCATAAATTTTAGAAGTTGCTTCTTTGGCACACACATTTTCTGTATTATATGTATAACAAACTAATAATAATAATTAAACCAACACCAATACTGTGTTTCATCCGTTTATATTTCCTTTAATTTCTTTTGGATTTGTTGTTATATGGATTTCCTTTAAAAGAAGAAAAGCATCTCAGATTGAACCTGTGAGCGTTTTGACAGCAGTAATATTGCAGTTCACTATAAATGAAAATGCTCCATCAACGGATTATCGGTTTATCAGAGGTAAATAAGAGAGATCATTAATTAAAACCAGTTGTCAGGGGTAACCCGTAGAAGGCGCCTAGCGCCCAGAAACTGTGTTTTGTAGTTCCTTTCTGTTTGACTTCATTTCCCATGTTGCATCTCGGTCAGGTGACGTGGGCGCTCACCTGAACCGAGTTGGTCATTTGTTTCATTATAAATAGCTTATTTTAGTTCCATTATGTGTCTTGCATCTGTTGATTTAACCTAGTAAATGTCAGTGAGTTTAGTTCGTGTATTCCGTGTCTTTATTCATGTTTTGGTTTGTTTTACTATAAAGTATATTTGTTTGTTTGATTTCCTGTTTCGTTATAATAAACATCATTCTCATTTGAAACATCGAGACCTCTGTGTTTATGCCTCACACCCAGCTTCGTGACACCAGTAGCACAAATTAGCATATTAAACACTTACATTCCCTCCAAGCAAATAAAGAATCAACCACAAACACACACATACAACTGCATTTACAACCCAGAGTCACCTTCTAAAGAGGATGGAAGGGTTGGCAGTAACAAGGTTTGTTTTAGTTCCTGTGTCTTTCTCATGTCCATTGCTCACTGGAGGAAGATTACACCTGAAAAGCAAAACAGAAATGAAATACAATGAGACTGTGGGAGAGATTTAAATTTGCATTGTTGGTCAAAATGTATGTTTTAGATTATTTAATCAATTAATTTGCTGATTTTAGTTGTCTGTATATCTTATTTAATGTTTTTTTTTTCATAAAGTGTGATTTCGGTCTTGTGATTAGATTGTTACATACAAAAATTAGCCTCTGGGTGCACCATTGACTTGTTTTCATTCTGATGATGGTGATGATGAAGGTTTTAGAATAGCAGCTCAGCACATTTGTGCTGATTGCAATTAAAATCACTGGTTCGAATTCTAAGGGACTTGTATGGCAGGCATAACGAAAACTTGATATTAATTATATAATTATAGATATAGTGAAGCTTCCAATAAAAATATAAAGACATTTATATAAAGATCTTCCAGTGTCAGCACTTGTGTAACAATCAGTAAGTTTTCTTTCAAGATTCTTCAGCACTGAAGCAGAAGCTGGTGAAGAAAAGAATGTTTATAGCTGATATACCGTTAGTGATGATATAATGTGAGATCATTGAATAACAAATGAAAAATTTCTTCTCTTACTGCCTGTACATCCCCTGACATTTCTGCACTGCCCTACACCATTATACTGCATTCACCAATGATTTTGCTATTAGAATGCAGTTTTGCTAGTTTTTCTCTAAATATAACTTTTTACATTTACTAAGACATTAAAACATTGTGCCTTCTTTTATTGAATAGAAGGAACAGCATCAGACCTGATGACATAAGTAGCAGAGTTGATTTGTTTTCCACAGCTGCTGTTGGCTAAGATGCCTCCATTGCCCACCACAGCGCATGAGTGCCATGGTGCTCCTTTCAATGGGTTCTCCTAAACACATGTACACACATTCTACTATCATATACTGTCATTTTAGTGTGTAACACATTTCAATAATACCATACCTTGGGAAATAATTTGAACAGGTCTGGTGTCACCACCTGTATCCTTGTTTGCTCTCCATCAAATGTAATATTTGTCCCCACAGGTGAGTTGTCCTGTGTAACCACTGCATTGGGAATAGCATTACAGCTGCTGCCAAGCAATGACCTGGACAAAATGCAATCATTCGTAATGTTTATTTTTTTAAATGAGGAGTAAAAATACCTCAGTCATTGTAGTTTGGTAATTTACTGAAATATTAAACTGGCATACAATATTAAACGTTAGCTGAATATTATTAAAACAAATACTTGTATCTTCAGTTTATTTATCCTATTTTGTACTTACTGCCAATGATTAGTATACTACAACACTACAATGTTTTATTATTATTTTAAAAAAATCTTATGATTTCACTTAAGAGGACTCATTCAGTTTAAATAATGTAGAAACACAATTTGTCATGTGTCATACTCCAATATGGAATTAATGGGCTACAATATTTCTGTACGTCTTATGACGGATTCCCCACTATTCTGCTGTTCTTTACTGAGGATGGGACCCAAACATACACGGCAAATGCAGAAAAAGGAGAGAACTATTATATTTTAGCATATTTTATAGACTTTTATCTGATCATTAGTAGGAATCAGATCTCAAACTGCAAAAGCTCTTTAGCGGACTGGTTGCTTTATAAAAATTGTGGGAATGTAACGATCAGATCATCAGAGCTTATTTTATACAGTAAGTAGTACAGTATCCCAATGGGAAACGCAATAGGTTAACGATTTGTTTAGAGGGCTATGTGCTCTGAGATTGCTTATGCATCTCACTTATGTTTGCATGATGAGAACAGTTTACTTAATTAGACTAAACTAGCAGATCTACGTGTATTCTGTGCTAATCTGTCTTTAGGTATTTTTCAGCAGCACTAGACCTCATTTCTGAGCAATACTTAGCATTCATGATACAGTAGCAGTAGGAACATTGGCACAACATTTCATTAAAGAAACAGCAATGCCCTTACCCATCACAAAAATGATCAAATTTATATACTCAGGCCAATACAGTAAATGATGCAATTGTACTCCCAATAATTTGATCTTTGTAACCTGGTCAAGTAATATTTTATGCATAAGTAATTTACAGTAAGTGGAATACACAACTTTAGCAAGAATGTTCCTGCTACCAACTACAATACATTTAGTGTTGGCACAAATTGTGTTACTGCATTATTTAAACTGAAAGAGTGCTTTTAAGTGAAATCATAAGAAATAATAATAATAAAAATAAAAAATAATAATAAAACATTTTTAGTGTTGTAGTATACCAATCACTGGCAGTACAAAATAGGATAAATAAACTGAAAGTACACATTTTTTAAATAACACTCAGCTAACTTTTACCCTAACCTTAACCCTATTTCAGTAAATGACCAAAGTAATTTAGCTTTGCACGAGCTAATGGTGAAAAACAGTACCATTTAAGCAAATAAAATGCAATGGTTACATCAAAAGCAGCGTTCTTGTGTGTGTTTTGGACAGTTTTTTGCACTTGCACTCCATGTATTTGTTCTCAGTACTTTCTCCATTCCTGTCTGTCACATATTCACACATAGGTTTTGTTTTGTTTATCATTTTTGTTGTGTTGCTACAGTATACGGTAGGATGTGTTCTGTGTGTTTGTTACCTAAATGATTTAAAGTTCTTGTCCTGCTTTACCCACAGTTGACTGTAATTTGCTAATAGTTTGTCAATAATGCCACGTTCCCTGGAAGACACACACACACACACACGCACGCACGCACACACACACACACACACAAAATAGGCTTTAGCTTGCTTGAACTTTAGCTTTACTGTATAATATCAGCTTGTATAATGTTTCTATGATCAGTGCGGATTTTCTTACTTGCTGTGTACAGGCATTTCTTTAAGTTTTGAAAGATAGATGGCAACTTCATCCCTGTGAGGAGACAAACAGAGAATCAACTGAAGGTATATATAGATTAAAGACTCAGAGAAAGGGGTAGTATTAAGCGCAAAGCATACATTAGAGTGATTTTGACCTTGTACAGGTTGGGTGGAAAGTAATTAGGCATTAAAAATCGGTAATAAAGTTCATATTTCTAATACAGAGTTGTCGAAACAAATTGTACATGTACTTTCCTACTGTTAGGAACCTCCACTAGAGGTCACTGTTTCTGTTTGTAATTTTTGTTGGTCGACTCAGTTTCCCAGAAGGCACCTCGGTCAGGTGATGGGGCTCACCTGAACTGAGGTGGCTCATTAAACATCTTATAAATAGCAGTTTGTTCTGGGAAACTGGGTCGAGCATTGCTTGTTTGTTGGTTTGTATTATTGGCATGTGGGCATTCCTTTTTGTTTGTTTCTTTGAGTTTGTATTTTAGTAATATTGTTTTACCTTTGTTTTTCTAGAGGGCTCTATTGTTTGTTTTCTTGATGTTCCTTGTGTTTGTGGATTCATGGAGCTGTCCTGTTTCATGTTTAGTTAGGCAGTGTCTCCTCTTGTGTAAGTACTATTCTGTGTCCCTAGTGTTGGTTTTCTTGTCTAGTTCTGTTTGTTGCTTTCCCTATCTGTTTAGATGTTTGTAGCCACACGAGTGCTTAGCTGCTAGCAGGGTTAGCCGCTAGTAGGCCTTGACTGCTAGTAGGGTTAGCCCTTAGTAGGCTAGCCTCTAGTGGGATTGACTGCTAGTGGTTCTGGTTGCTAGTAGGTTAGCCGCTAGTTTGGTATAGCCTCATGTGTGCCCTACCTTTTTTGTGTTCAGTTCCTCCCTATTAGGTCAGTACTAACCTGGTTAGCCACTAACTCCATTAGATACAAACCCAGTTAGGTCAGCATCCAGTGTCCCCAGTATTCCATGTAGCTACTAACCTAACAAACCACTAACTCATCTAGTCTCTGTGCTCCTGGTCTCGTCTCTAGTCTGTATCCCTGGTCCTGTATCTAGTCTCCAGTCCTCCCTCATCTTTAGTTCCCCTATGTGTCTTTAGTTAGCTCCAGCTCCATGTTTCCTCATCCTCAGTTCCCTGTGTCAGTTCCAGTTCCCTGTGTATTTCCTGAACCCTAGTTTGAGTTTGTTTTGGTTCCTTTGTTGGTTTGTCTGAGTTTATAAATAAAAAATAATCTTTGTTTCAAGAACCCTTCTGCGTTTATGCCTGCCCTACATGCCCGCTGCAACACCATCAGCTGGTCTAGCCAAACCACCAGCTAGACCCATGACCCCTACATAGGAAAAGGAAAGCAAATCTTTGACATCAACCATGCCCACATTTATGAAATGTAATCAGTTTCCTCACATGGCAGGGGTTAGAATGCACAGTCTTCTGAAGGAAGTAATTTCAGATATTGCTAAGTCTTCCAGTGTGCGAGGCTTTGTCCTGTACACCTCCTTTGCATAGACCCACAGGAAAAATCAGAGTGAGATCTGGACTTCTTGAAAGGCTATTCATGAGATCCTTGTCGTCCTAGCCAACGTCCTGGAAAATGTCGGTCTAACCACGCATGAGTAGTAAGAGCAAAATGGGATGCTCCAGTGATACAAGTTCTATAGCCATTATATATTGCCTAGTTAATTTTCACCCAACCTGTAAATCATTTACATGTACATTTACATGTACATATTAGATGTTACCACACTTCAGTTGTCAAAATATTAATTTATAATGTAAAAGTCTTGGTTATCTCAAAAGATACTTATTTTTGTAAACTTAAGATTATGATTATATACCAATACAAACTACATTAAAATATTTGCAATTCCATCATCTATTTCATGTTTTCTATTTACATAAGAAATGAAAGTAAATGTTATCTTGCAGAGCAGCTTTGAGGTTTGAGCTTTGATATGTTAGATGAGTTAGTTTTTACTGTTTGCATTTACTGTTTGTAATGTAACGGGTTCGACCCTTTGTTGCACGGGCGGCATCATGAAACACAGACACGAGGCGAGATCTTAGAGGAAAAGGGTAATTTATTAGGGATAAATAAGGGAAGGAAAGGGTAAAAGGAGGGAGGATGGAAAGAAAGGGAAGGAATGAAGTGTGCACGCGCGTGGTCCGAGGCAGTGCCCAGCTGGCATGCGGGCACGCGGCTGGCGGCGGTGGGCGGAGTGGCCGAACGGAGCACGCGAGGCAGCGCTCCTGCACGCTCCCTCTCGGTTCCTCCCCGCTGTCGATGGCCGGCCTGGCCCCTC
>QMIH01001163.1:85033-98596 GCA_003987875.1 Clarias batrachus | reverse complement strand
TTTTTTAAGTCTCTGGGGCACGTTCCATTTCCCACTCCCATGCCACTCTCAAGCGCCACCGCGTKACGCTCTTCTCGGACCCCGGACTAAACTCCGAGCCTTGCTTTTATAATGCGGAGCAASCCCGAGATCCTATTAACGTTTAATCACTGCCAGCCGGCCCGCATAGGCGGCCCCGTCCCTTTGCACACATGCAGAAGGGGTGCCGCCTACYTAGGGAGCCTACGAAGTGAGCGAGGGGCGATAATAGATTTGGGCGCACGCCCATCACAGGCGCAAGCCGTGACAGTAAGCATATGCAAAACATGTGCAAAATGACATACTGTGTGTGTGTCATAAAAAACAAAGTCAGAATTTTGGAAATGAGCTTAAAATTAAGTAATTTTTATCATCGTCTATACCGCTTAATCCTGTATTCAGGGTCACGGGGGGGCCTGGAGCCTATCCCAGGAGACTTAGGGCACAAGGCAGAGGATACCCTGGACAGGGTGCCAATCCATTGCAGGGTATACACACACTCATTCACACATTACGGCCAATTTTGGAGAGGCCAATTAACTTAACCTACATGTCTTTGGACTGTGGGAGGAAACCGGAGTACCCATCAAGCATGGGGAGAACATGCAAACTCCATGCACACAGAGACGGGAATCGAACACAGACCCTGGAGGTGCAAGGCAACAGTGCTAACCATCATGCTGACAAATAATTTTTTTAATTCCTAAATTTATTCAACTACTAAGAATCATTTCTCTCTTCAGTTTATGCACATTCCTTAGCTATCAATTTTTAAAGAATTTAAATTGAACAAAAAATGGGTATTGAAAATGTGTTTGTATAACGTATAATGGTGTAAAGTGTTTGCTAACTGTGTCCCACTCTTACCTTCTGCCTGAGAAATTATGTTCAACATCAAGTGGACCTCTGAAAGAAAAAGAATAAAATAAATCTTCTTATAATGAAATATAAAACAACAGCAACAGTGTCTCTCTTCATGTTTTTGAACACCTGTTTATTTTGTTTAATTACAGTTTATTCACTGTTATTGACACAAGCTACAGTAAATAGAGAAGTTATACGAAAGCAATTTAATAAGGAACGACAAGTCTCCATGCAATTTAACTGTTTGCTTTCAGATTGTAGTGAGACTCTAAACGTTTATTTAATTAAAGGCAGGCGTGCTTACAGGGTACATAAAACATTCATAACCATTTATAGAATTACAGTTGAAGACAAATGTTTACATACATCTTGGCTAAAATAAATCCACATTCAATTTTTTACTTCTTCAATTCAATTCAATTAATTTCTAGTGAATGCTATAGCATGGATATACTGCATGGGTATAGGGATCATAACCATAACAACATCTGACCATATCATAGTTATATATGTATATGCTCTTTGATCTAATATGGAACCCATATTAAATTGTGTTGAAAAGCACTTAAACTGAAGTGCTCTTATGCTCTTCCTAAGAGCAAACCTCTAAAGTTACTATAGAAACTAACTCATAGCTTCATGTTACTTGCTAAATGCATCATGACCACAAAGACCAGCTACCACCCATTACCACAGTTACTGAGGAAACAGGACCGTCACTGCAAAGAAATATGGAGTTTATGACCTTTTTATGGGAATGTGATGAGTTACAAACTATGGGATGTTGGTTAATTTTTGCACACTATTCCTACTGTCTAAGCAACATGTAAATAGCAGTTCCTGATAAATTAGAAAAAAGTCGCTAAGAACTAATGCCACCTATTATTGTGCACTAAATGCATTTCATCCATTGTCTACCATTTTACATTTTTTACTATACTGTTTATAATGAGTTCAATAACATTAAAACAACACACAGTTAGAATTATTAGGAAAACAATTTACCTACTATTCAGGATGCACTTAGAAGTTCTGTTATAAAAAAAAAAAAAAAGAAAAAGCAGGATCTGCCACTCACCTGTAAGTAGAGAAATGCCAAAGCAGCATGCTGCTTAAAGAGGCTAAGAACAAGACAGATAGCAGTGTTAATATATAAACCTTCATGTCTGATACGTGTACTCTGTCAGTCTGTTGCTCAGCTATGTTAATAAATATGCTTGTGTAAATCCACCCTCTTTAATTAATTAATTTTTTTTTTTGTTTTCATTCTCTCCCTCTCTCTCTCTATATATATATATATTTACTCTCCCACCCATCTTCTCACACTTCCTTGCATTATGCAAACTCTTGTTCCTTATTGCATTTAAGTTATGTACTATCCAACCCATTGTACTTCCTGTTGTTGTTGTTGTTGTTTTAATCTCTTGGTCTTTCTGAGAATAACTTTAAACTTTCTCTTGGCTTATCATAATATTTTGTTCCTACTGCATTTTAAACCACATTTACTCCTATTTTAGCCTACAGTTCATCTGTTCAGTAACATGAACACTTGACTTGCTTGCTTTTGGTAATCAGTTTATCCTAAATGTAGCCTAGTTTGTTATCACACAATTTTTTTAACCTAAAATTTGAAAACATGTGAATTTTGACTTAAAAAACAACATTCAATCAAAAAGTATGTACAGTCGTGGCCAAAAGTTTTGAGAATGACACAAATATTAGTTTTCTCAAAGTTTGCTGCTAAACTGCTTTTAGATCTTTGTTTCAGTTATTTCTGTGATGTACTGAAATATAATTACAAGCACGTCATACGTTTCAAAGGCTTTTATCGACAATTACATGACATTTCTGCAAAGAGTCAGTATTTGCAGTGTTGCACCTTCTTTTTCAGGACCTCTGCAGTTCGACTGGGCTGCTCTCAATCAACTTCTGGACCAAATCCTGACTGATAGCAACCCATTCTTTCATAATCACTTCTTGGAGGTTGTCAGAATTAGTGGGTTTTTGTTTGTCCAGGAGTTTCTAGGCGAGTTTCCAACTCACCTGTGGGGACAAATATTACATTTGATGGAGAGCAAACAAGGATACAGGTGGTGACAACAGACCTGTTCAAAATTTCAATGTTTTGGTCCCCGAGCCACTTAGTTCTCACTTTTGCCTTATGTCACGGTGCTCCATCGTGCTGGAAAATGCATTGTTCTTCACCAAACTGTTGTTGGATTGTTGGAAGAAGTTGCTGTTGGAGGGTGTTTTGGTACCATTCTTTATTCATGGCTGTGATTTTGGGCAAAATTGTGAGTGAGCCCACTCCCTTGGATGAGAAGCAACCCCACACATGAATGGTCTCAGGATGCTTTACTGTTGGCGTGACACAGGACTGATGGTAGCGCTCACCTGTGCGTGCAGATGCGCTCACACCTGCCTGCTGCCATTCCTGAGCAGCTCTGCACTGGTGGCACTCCGATCCCGCAGCTGAATCCTCTTTAGGAGACGATCCTGGCGCTTGCTGGACTTTTTTGGACACCCTGAAGCCTTCTTAACAAGAATTAAACCTCTTTCGTTGAAGTTCTTGATGATCCTATAAATTGTTGATTTAGGTGCAATCTTAGTAGCCACAATATCCTTGCATCTGAAGCCATTTTTATGCAACGCAATGATGGCTGCACGCGTTTCTTTGCAGGTCACGATTTTGTGTCGAATGTTTATAAAATATTAACAGGGTGATAAGGATACAAAAAGGACGTACAGAGTGCCATCATCATGGTTATTTCGACAGGTGGTATGCGGCATTTATATGGAAATAATTTTATTGCCCTTTCTGTGCCTTGCATGTAGTGTGTAAAATAAGTAAACTACATAACCTAACATAAGCAGACCATAAAGACTGGCATTGCAAATCAAGTATTATTATTTGTCGAGTTATCTGAAGTTATTCCACTTATTTTAGATTCACAGTATTAGCTCTATTGAAGTTGTGGTGAAACTGTCATGTCAAGTTAACAATAAATATTAATCATGACTAAACAGAAAAAAATGATGTTACGTGTCTTATATTAAGTAGGATGAAAACCGTAACATTTTGCTTTCAATGGTGACAAGTTGTGAAACAGAGCAAGGATGACGAATTAAACAGGAGTGCATTTCAAAAGTCTTTACTCACATTGTGAAATGTGTTTGATTTTACAAAAATAAGCAAAAGTGTCACCCAAAACAAAGACATAAACAAAAAAAACGATCCTTATAGCTAACTCCTAAACTAACTAACAGAAAAGAAAAAATATAAAAATAAAGCCGAAATCTTCAGCGCGCACGGCGTCCTAACTAAACTGCTTTTAACCGAAACTAATCTAATTGTAATTGAATAATTAAAATCAAAGCACCGAAATGCTTCTTAAAATTAAACTTGAACTTGCAAAGTAGTAAACTCTGAACTAAAACTCCAACACGTTCAGGGTAAACACAAAAGTATAATCTATACAAGTCAACAGACAAAAACAAATCTATAGATAGATTTGAATCACACAACGCAAACATAAATCCTTATGCCCGAAAGTACAATAAGCATCTGGAGAGTACTACAGTCAAACAAGTTTTGTTGAACACATTGAAGCACAAGGTACGCTGGCACACACATACCGAACATACCAATGGAATGTACCAATGTGATTCAAATGAACTTAGTATTTCAATATGTTAACCAAATGTGTGATTGTATTTTTTGCTCTAGAACATTCAGTGTGTTCTAGACATCACCTAAAAACAAAGCCGGGTCACTCTGTAAGTGTAGAACATAAAGATCTGATATAGTGTTCCCCAATAGCAGTGACCTGAACATCTTGAGCCTCGTACAGTATATAATGAATAGTAGTTTAAAATTTCAAGCGTCTCTGTAGATGCTCCTAACTTTCAACAAATTACTCAAAAACTTCCAAGACACAAATCACTATGTACACATTGGGGGGAGAAAAAGCAAAACTAAATCTTTATCGTAGCAACAACCACATTCTAACCCCCAGGACAAAATCAAAAATGCAAAACCTCAAAAGGTTAGGAAAAAAATCTGAACAGGTCAGAAAATAATTTAAAACATCCCAATGCCCCCAAAATTTTGTTCTCTTTTTTGCCATCTGTTTATATACGTTAACAAACGGACTTTGTTACTCCTAGATCATCTTTTGGTCCAATTCTATTAACGTATTTATCAGATATATAATAATTTATTCAGATCCCTAATTATTATTTTATGTTGGACCAGAAGGGCAAAGCATCTCTCCTGTGTGTGTGTTTGCTCTTTTCCTGTGATAACATATGTTTATTTCCTTATATCTGTATGTTTTTTTCTTGTCTATATGTACAGTTTTTCCTGAGTATGTTTTTTCAGGTGTGAGTTAACACGGGTGGCCTGTGTATGCGTATGTTTTTTCCTGTATATGTGTATGTTTGTTTTTTCCTGTGTATGTTCATGTTTTTCCTGTTTAATCATATGTTTTTTCTGCGTATGTGTATGTAAATGAGAATGTTTTTTCCCTGTTTAATAGTATGTTCTTTCCTGTTAAATGGTATGTTTTTTTTTTCCCTGTATATGGTTTTGCTTCTCTGCTATGATTACAGCACCACATGCTTTCTCTTAAAAGAGGGAATTTAGTTAGTCTGTGAACCTTTTCCTGTTTTTTGCTCAGCTGAGCAGTTCTGAGCAGACGTTTTAGTCCTAGTTTTTACCCTGAGCTAGGGAAGATTTGCTTTGCTTGCCAAAATATATCTTTATATTAATTATTATTTCCTATTATTCTACTTCTCATTTGGATTAAATTCCTCTTTTTACAAGCTCTATGTCTCTATCTACTGTCTTTTTTTCTATCTAACTTAAACTTTCCACTATTATAATATTTTTATCAGCCAATACAATCATATAATGTTAGTACTTATTACTATTATTATTATTATTATTATATTAATATTATTAATAAGGTTAGTAAATAAGGTTAGTAATATTAGTGTATGTTAAGAATAAATCATATTCCTCTACATTACACCCAACTTCCCTATTCCCTGGTAAAAAAAAAAACAACCTTTTTTACTCATTGTATGTCAATCAATCATATCTATAAAAATGAAAGGAAGGTTCGCATGTCTCAAAACTGTAGGTGCATCTTGCATCTACAAACTGCAAATTTTGACAGCATACTGCACATATGTAAAACTGTGGACAGTTCTAAAATTGACCACTGGACAGAATTTAAAGGAACTTTTGCATTACTTGGATATCTACTTAAAGTTTAACCGGCAACAAAAGGGAAATCAAAATGTTGAGTAAAAGCGATATTATAAATATTTATGTTGTAGATTTGATAATTTACTTTAAAATAAGCTTCTAATAAGTTATTGCTCAATGTAAACAAACACCTGCACCAATTGATATTAATTAGAAAAGCTAAACTGAAAATTTATATGTAATATGGGATTACGTAATATTTTCACCACTGAAATAACAGCGTTGAAGTGGTTAAGTGAATTTTAATTAGATATCCATTGAGCACATCACTGACTGCTCGGTTCTAAGTCACATGGGCAAATTTCCACCATACCTGGCAGCCCCAGACAGGCTCCAACATCTCAGCATGCAGCCATGAGGAGGAAGAATCAAATAAGGCATGCCACTTAAAATTGGAAAGTGTTTTTTGTTGTTTTTTCTTCCTTGAAACACTCTCCTAACTCCTATTAATGCATGTTTTTAATTTAACTACAGTCTTTTGATCTCAACTGAGCTCAGGTAAGATATTTATTGTTGATTGTAAAAAAAAAAAAAAAAAAACAGAGACACACACTAAGAGAAAGTACATGTGACAGCAATCCTCTTGCAAATGTACTGAGTTGTAAAAGAGAAACAGGGAGATAAGACCATACAAATTAATTTATCCCTGATAACTAATAAATTTATATATTTCCATCTTTACATACACCCCCCCCCTCCTTTTGTCCCATAAAATAATTCCTTTCAAATAAATATAAGTTTTAAAATTAAGGGAATAAAGATGAAACTGTGAAACTAAGCACAAATTGTTATTGGAACAAAAGTATAAGGGAACAGAATGCTCACTTGTTATAAAATGTACAACAAAAAACAAAATGACTAAATAAATTATAATTTTCTGGAACATTTTAACATCATATTTGAACAAATAAGTTCATTAAAATCATAGCAATAAAAAAAAAACATATCAGTAATATACAGTCTTATGCAAAAGTTTATGCACCCCTTGATGAATAACAGATGTTGGTGATTTTTTAATTGAAAAGATGTTAACACAGTCTCTCTTTGAAATGGAAAAAAAATGCACAATATTTTCAGCAAACATTGATGCATGTTTACTTCTTATGCCATAAATTGAACTTTTATGTTTTTTAGAGTGGATTTGGGGTTTTCTTGAGCTGCAAGCCATAATCATCTCAATTATGACAAATCACAGCTTGAACTATCTTGCTTTGCATGTAATGAGTCTCTCTCATATATTAGTTTCACCTTTTAAGTTGCATTACTGAAATAAGTGATCTTTTCACCATTTTTTCCGCAAAAAACATGCATGCAATGTAAAACTGCAACAGGAACAGTGCAAAATAAAAACTGGGGGAAAAAATAGACAATCAAAGCAAAACGGTGCATACAGGACAGGAACAGTCACTACATGGTCCATTTTGGTGCTACTTGTGAGACACTACAAAGCTCTTTGATATGTTGTTACATAAACTCTTCATGGGACAGGTTACCATATAGTTCTTTATCCACAATGAAAGCATTGGTGGCAGCACTGTCCAAGAAGTGTAGAAAAATCTTTCTGTACCACTTCATTATTTTGTGCTGTGCAGTGTTGTATTGTAACAGCTGATCAGAGAGATCGTCTCGGGTTACTTTGCTGTAACCCTGTTCCCTGAAAAGCGGGAACGAGATGCTGCGCTTGAAAGCGCTATGGGAAAAGATCTCCACTGACCACTTGTTGAAGCATGTGTGTCAAAACGCCAAAAACTTGGTCAGTACAACCTCAGTCAGGTGACATCATCTGACCAAGTACACCTCGAGGTTATAAATAGGTCTGAACCGGAAACATCCTCAGGTCAATTTGTCTGAAAGGACGTCCAGTCACACCTACAGTGCGGCATTAGAGCGCAGCTTCTCGTTCCTGCTTTTCCGGGAACAGGGTTACAGCAAAGTAACCCGAGATGTTCGCCTTTCAAAAGCTACACACACGATGCTGCACTTGAAAGCGCCATGGGAATGAGAATACCAACGCCACGCACTGGAAGTGTCTGGACCCCATAGTTGTGTAGCGTGTGCGCACAATCATCAAAGAAGTCTAGACCTGATTGTGGAATGCTGTGTCTAAGACTGTAAGCATGGAGTAGGATGGATATACGAACTATAAACTCTGTGAAAAGTGGGTGGAGGGGACCAGCCTACCGCATCACACACTTGCTGCAAGGGAACACATTGCAAACCCCTTAGTTGAAAGAACCCTAACTTCTAGAGGTGAAGTGTGACCACGCACCACATAGGCTAGGGCAACAGCATCCCTCACCCTTTTAATGTGACCCAGATTGTCTAGTGGCAGCCACACACCCGGTTGCGGCATAACATATAAAGAGCTGCTCCTCTTTGCGCCACTGACTAGTGCAGTGGACGTACATTTGTAGAGCACGTACTGGACACAATAAATGAAATCGTTCCTGCTCCTGAGCATTAGACGGCGGAGGACAGAAGGTTTCAAGAACAACTGGTTGCATAATCAAAAATGGAACTTTCGGAAGATAATTCAGGTGAGGATGCATAATAGGCACAAGTTGTAGAGGTTCGAAAGGGCCCTCAGCCAGCCTTTGAACACAAGAGCTTTGTCCCTTAAAGGGACTGTTGTCCTAGGCAAGAGGACAGTTTATCATGCAAGAACTCCAGCACTGAGACAGTCTGGCAGTGGACTGGGTCTACATGGTTTGCCATATGTCCAAAATTATCCCATCTGAGGGCATAAGTACTTCTGTTTGAGAGAGCCCTAGCGCTTGGATTAGTTTATATTAGCTTACCAGGATCTCTTAGGAATGTGAATCGTCTTAAGACAGCTCGTCTTAAGCCTGAAGCAAAATCTGCTGCGCTAGCTCGTTCAAGCAGCGCGGACGCAATTCCCCATGGCGATTCATATAGGAGACTTCCATTGTGCTGCCCACACTAGGACATGGTAGCCTCTTAGCTGGAGGAAGTATTTCAGGGCCAGAAATAAGCCATCGTTTTGAATGAAATCCCCTGGCTCTCTGCCACAACAGAAGGGTCTCAAATGCAGGGGGCTGAGGATATCACCATGGATACACCTGTCATGAGACCTAGATTCTCTGAAAGCAATGAAGGGTCACCTTCTGGCCTATTTTGATGCTCCTAAGGATGCTAAAGATAGATTCGGTACATACAGGAGACAATGTGCCTGTATTCAGACTGAAACCTCCTACGGCCCCCAAACACCTTGTCTTGTGAGCGGGAGAGACAATGATTTTCTTGGCGTTGAGTCTCAACCCTAAAGATTCAAAATGAACTAGGAAAACATGTTGATGTCGAAGCACTAGCTCCTGAGACCGAGGCAAGTCGTGAATAAAATTCGAACTACGGATGTCCTGGAGCCACATAGGAAATGGTGCTGCATCTTATATATGTGCAGGTGCAATGTTTCCATATAAAATATGCATCCCTCAGGTTGATTGTAAGAAACCAACCTTGTAATTGGATTTGAGAAACTATCATCTTGGCTGTTAAAATTTTGAATTTTAATATTCTGAGATAGCAGTACCACCTGCAAGGATGTAGAATTGGACGCACCCCCCTATTTTTCTTTTTTTTTTTTTTTTTTTTTAGACGAGGAAAAAACAGCAGTAGCAGCCTGACTGTGTGTCTGGGAGGGGAACATGTTCTATGGCCCCTATACCCAGCAAAGTGTTATAATTAGCAAAATGTGCTCGTTCCGGTTTGTGGTGCCGGGTGGTGCTAGATCACATCTAACACTTCGTTGGTGACCACTCTTCTGAGCACCAATGGTGGCGGAGAACATTATCTGCTGATCGCATACGATCTGTTGTCGAGATTCGTCCACCTGCCACGAAGCAAGCGATGATGAGCTTTCTTATGACACGTGGACACATCTTATGATTGAGGAGAGATTCTGCATCCGCAATATCAAACAGGCTACACTTGTGCTATTAGATTCTTGTTTGATCTGTGCTCATGCAAATACACAAGGACAACATGTTAAACATGATGCCTTGCCTATTGCACCATTTCAATGTTTACAAATTGACTTTATGCATATGCCACCTGTCAGAAATCTGAAATACATGCTTGTAATTGTGGACAGATTCTCTAAATGGGAAGAGGCATTTCCATGTTCAAAAGAAAATGCAACAATAGTAGTTAAAATTCTGGTTAAAGAATTATTCCTAGATATTATTCCTAGATATTATTCCTAGATATTCCTAGATGATAATGGCACGCCTTTCGTATCCAAAGTGACACAAAAATTGTGTAAGTTTTTAAGCATTGATTGGAAATTTCACATCCCCTACCATCCCCAAAGTTCTGGTGTGGTAGAAAGGATGAATAGAACAATCAATTATAGGTTGACCAAAGCCATGATGGATACAGGTAAGAACTGGGTTGACCTGTTACCATCAGTGCTTTGTGAAATTAGGATGACACCCAGTTCTACAACTAAACTCTCACCATTTGAGATTATAAAGAGATGACCATTCCCCACCCCCTGGGTAAAAGGTAACCCCGGTGTTTCTCTTACAGGCGATCTGGACGTGATTGTAGGTGATTATACGCAAGCACTCATTGAAAAACTAAACAGTGTTCACGGTGTGTGTTTGTGTGCGTATGCCCTGTGTATGTGTGTGTGTTTGTGTGCGTATGCGCTGTGTTTGTGTGTGTGTGCGCGTGTTTGTGTAGATGCTCTTCCTCTTCTCATCTTACAAAGTAACCCTTCCTCCTCTCTTATTTGAGGAGAGGAGGAACTACTGTGCCTTTCACACACACACACACACACACACACACACACACACACACACACACACACACACACACACACACACACACACACACACACACACACACACACACACACACTAACAAACACTGCCTGATCAGAAAAATTAACAAAATAATCTTTGCCACTCGAGTGCATGCACACAGTAATGGACTCACTGATGTAAAGTTAAAAAATAAAACAAATTAGCAGTGTCTCCGTTAGAGTGTGTAAGTGTGTGAATGTGTGCAAGTAGGCGAGAGGAGGAGGGCTGTGTGTGAAGGCGAGAGGAGTAAGAGTGTGTGTGAAGGGATACGGTGTCTAATGATACGCACGCACACATAACAGAATCAGTGCAGGCTAACACACAGAGACAGAGAAAATGGATTTTTAATCTCTCTAACGAGACTTTCTGTTGCTTTACATGCGTGCACACACGTGTGTTATATTAAACAATACACGCGCGCTGTACACACACACATACAAACAAAAAGAAAAAGAGGCTTTACACGCACACACGTGATCACAGTGTTATAGTAAACAGTACATGCGTGCACAGATGTTGATTATACCAGTGAGAGACATGCACTACGACCGAGCAGGGGAGACTATTACCCACAACTCCGTAGCGCAAGAGAGAGAAAAACCATTGGCTCAGTTGTGATCATGTGATGCTCTATGTCAAAACAAGAAGCGCATACGTGCTACATGACACTCTGTACTTGTAAACCAAGCCACTTGCTTGTTTTTCAAGTCAAATTTTATTTTAATTTTTTGCTCGGCTTGCGGAAACTTTGCAAACTGCGTTACCCGCAATCCGAGGTTCCACTGTAGCGGCAAATCTGCTATAAGTACTTAATTAGGGTAATGACGATTTAGATTTTTATAATTTACACATTTAATGATTAAGTCAAGAAGCACATGCAAACTTTACCAGCTAGAAAAAAAGTTAATTTTCCCTATTATTTATGTCAGAAAAATAAATAGGTGAAATGGTGACTTAAATTTTGAACTCATACTTGGACTATACAGCCTACCATTCTGGTTAAGCCGGAACATAATTCCTGCTTAATCAGAGTGGCAGGTCATTTTAGCTCACATAGAACCTGTTAGTTACCTAAATAAAAAGCTAGTTTGCTATACTCATTAAACTCATACAACAGCTCATTATGCTTCAAAATGATAAGATATATCTTTTTAAATTATAGGGTAATAAATATGTAAATAAATAAATAGTGAGACAGTATGTACACATTTTGAGACAAGAAAGTTGTGAAAAGAAATCATCAGTTTATTTTCTGCAGCTTCCATGCATCATTAAAGTAAACTAATTTCTTTACAAAATGAATAGTAGTCTTTAGCAAACACTTATTTGTTTATATTATTGCTTATTTATTGAGTTTTTAATAAAAACGTTAAAATCATGTAAATGAAACCAAAATGCTTAGATTATAAAATATTCAAATATTTAAGAATATTTTGTGTAAATATAATTAGTGTGGTGTGGTGTGTTTGTGAACTGGGTTGAGCTCTTACCGGCTTTTTGCAGGCGTTTGGTTATATCATTTGGATGTTTGAGAGCTGAATGTCTATGTTGAGACAGAAAGAAAATCATTATAAAAACACAACTGCATCAAAGGTGTTTGAAAACCTCAATTTTTATTAGTTAACCAGTATATAATCACCTGCTGGCACAGACATAACCCAACAATGCAGGAACAAACACAATAACTGAAAGATAAATATTTGTGGAACTTTATAACTGCTCTTGCTAACATCCCAATTCGGGATGAAATTTATATTTTAGGGTAATTTAAACAGAAATGCTAAAATAGGTATTTAAATTATATATTCAGTCAGGTCTACTGTAGATGTTGTAATTATTGTTGGCTCACCTTTACACACACACACACACACACACACACACACACACACACAATGAGTCTGCCAATTTGTTTGTCATCTAATAGTCTGGTCGTATCCAGGAGAATTTAGAACAACTTACAACTACACAGTAAAACCCCCAGTGTTGAATTAACATTGGGCGTGTTAAATTAGCACCCTATATTTTTTAGGGTATGAGGAGCATTCAAGTGTAAAGCAGAACTTGTCATTCCATGAATAAGAAATCCAAGCACATCTCGTTAGTCATGCTGGTAATTGACACATATTCCCTATTACCACATGGTGGCGCTAACATGTCAGGGGACCTAATTTGTGTGTAAAGCAAAAAGGCGTTCAACAATGTTAGCGCAAGCATGGAACAGCATGTTACAATGAAATTTCTCATTACTTACAAGGAATTATATTCTTATAATATAACATAATATTACAATATTATATCTTATATATAAGATATTTTCAATTACTCATGAAGGCTAACCAGAAACTTGAAGCCCCAGCAATATTAGGTGCTAGCAATTTCTTCATAAGTAACACATTACTCAAACATTCTACTTGTGATTTTGGGCTTTAGACTTAATATGCAACTTAGGCCTTATGACTCGTGACTTGACTTGAACATGTCTAAAGTCACATGCAAACAATAAGTCAAACAATAAACAATTATATCAAAAAAATATTATATAAAACATTTTTCAGATATAATCATTTATTGTTTTACTATATA
>QMIH01001163.1:53708-84097 GCA_003987875.1 Clarias batrachus | reverse complement strand
CACCCTCACACACACCGGCTGAAGCACCCTCACACACACCGGCTGAAGCACCCTCACACACACCGGCTGAAGCACCCTCACACACACCGGCTGAAGCACCCTCACACACACCGGCTGAAGCACCCTCACACACACCGGCTGAAGCACCCTCACACACACCGGCTGAAGCACCCTCACACACACCGGCTGAAGCACCCTCACACACACCGGCTGAAGCACCCTCACACACACCGGCTGAAGCACCCTCACACACACCGGCTGAAGCACCCTCACACACACCGGCTGAAGCACCCTCACACACACCGGCTGAAGCACCCTCACACACACCGGCTGAAGCACCCTCACACACACCGGCTGAAGCACCCTCACACACACCGGCTGAAGCACGCTCACACACACCGGCTGAAGCACGCTCACCCACACCGGCTGAAGCACGCTCACCCACACCGGCTGAAGCCCGTTCGCACACAGGTTGAAACACACTCGCAAAGACTGGAACACACAGACAACTTTCAAATCAAAATAGAGCCTTCAGAACATGACTTCAAACCCAACCAAAATAAACCACTAAACAAAAACTAAAACACATAATGCCCTCATAACATAATTAATGCTCGACTCAGTTTCCCAGAACAACCAGCTATTTATACTTACTCTAATGAGCATCCCCGGTTCAGGTGAGCTTAATCACCTGACCGAGGTGCCTTCTGGGAAACTGAGTCTACAAACAGAACTACAAAAACTAAAACACTCACTTGTCCGCAGTGCCCTCTAGGGGCAGTCCCTTACACCTGTTTCTTTCAGCAAGAACAGGAATCTGCTCAATGCCTGGTCATTCTGGTCTTATTGCTTGGTCTGGTGATTATTGGTTATTGCTTATTAGGGTATTTAATTATGTTTTTTATTATTTATTCTCATTCTTATTATTTCGTTAGGTTGGACTGTTTTCTCCTTGGAGAGAGGAGAACTTCCAAAAGAACAACAACTCTGCAGCAGCATCAGGCCCAGATGGAAGCCATTCCTCAGTAAAAGGCACATGATAAACATCTGGGTTTTGACAAAAGGCACCTAAAGGACTCTCAGACCATGAGAAAGAATTTTTTTGTTGAAGTGCCTTTGGCAACTATTACAGTCTCAAGTCTTTTTGAGTAAGATGCTACAAGATGGTTGTTCTTCTGGAAGGTTCTCCTCTCTCCATAGAGAATTGCCGGAGCTCTTTCCGACTAACTGACTAAGGCCCTTCTCCCCCTGATCGCTCACTTTGGCCGGATAGGCCACTCTAGGAAGCTCTGGTTCCCAACTTCTTCCATTTACAAATGATGGAGGCCAGTGTGCTCATCTGGACCTTCAATGCTGACTCGATACAATCCTACAGATCCTACCCAGATCTATGCCTTGATACAATTCTGTCTACAGACAAGTTCTTGGACTTCATGGTTTGATTTGGGCTCTGACATGCACTGTTAACTGTGGAACCTTATATAGATATGTGTGTGCCTTTCAAAATCATGTCCAATCAACTAAATGTACCACAGGTGTACTACAGTCAAGTTCAAGAAACATCTGAAGGATGTTCAGTTGAAACAGGATGCATCTGAGCTTAATTTTGAGTGTCATTGCAAAGGCTGTGAATACTTATTTTATGTAAATGGTCTTTATTTTTAATACATTTGCGAAGATTTTAAACAAACCTCTTACACATTGTCATTATGGGTTATTGTTTGTAGCATTATGAGGGAAATAATGAATGTAATCCATTTTGGAATAAGGCTGTACCATAGAAAAATGTGGTAAAAGTGACGCGCTGTGAATTCTTTCCGGATGCACTGTATCGTTGCTCCATATTGATAATTGATAAGTGAAATTTATATCGCTTGAAATTCTATTCCGGGTAATATACTGTAAATATGAATCTCTACTAAATAAAATTCATATTAAATACAATGCTTTTTGTGATAAGCACCGGTTTTTTGCAATTATTTATAGTAACACTAGTTTCTCATTTAACCAATAGATCTTCTCACAAATGTCATTAAACTACAGAGCACAGTGCTCTATTTAGTGGTCACTAAGCTCAGATTTAGGTGAAAATTTTTACAACCAGAAGCATATAATAGGGTGACCATATGGTTCAACTACCTCAGATACAACTGGCCTTATATTCTAGAAGAAACCAAGTTTATTCCAGCAGTTGAAGGAATATTATTTTCGATGCATATCATGGTTACTGATGTGATTTTAAGACTCAGTCACTGCGTCTTTGTCAATGTGTCTGAAAATGCATATTTGATACAAGGTTGAGTTGATCTGTAATGAACAGGAAAGAGGATGGGCACAGCAAACGCTTACATGTCAGAGAAGCTGTACTGGATGAGACGGACGTGAATTCTGCACAGCCTGCTCGCAGAGAGGACAAGAAGACAGACAGACACATGGGAGTCTTCCTTATGTGTTGTTTACCTTTCTAACTTTGCGACTGCATTAAGCACTGAGCTGTTAGGATTAATAATTATAATATAGAATCATACAATCAAGAATTAAAACAGAAACTAGTAAAAAAAAGAACAATTTATTATAATTCAATCAAATACTAAATTAAAATATAGCTGTTGTTGCATTTTTAACAGAAGGCAATGTACCATTTCTACCTGTGATTTCTATCAAAAGTCTTTTTTAAAAATTTCTCATAACTTACAAGGAACAAAGGTTCATGTTTAATGCAGTATGAAACAAAATACATTGAAACTTGGTGGTAATAATGAGCCATTTGACTGCAATCTGATACTTAAACCGAAGGAACTTTCAAAATGAAAGTGTCAAACATTCAAAAAGTAACAGCACTGTTTGTCTGCCAATTTTCTTGTGAATGTAAGCAGCTACTAGAGCTGGGCGATATGCCCTATAAATTGTATCTCAATTTTTTTTTTTAGACCAAATTCGATTTTTCGATTTTAAAAAGATTTTTTTTGCTTAAAATAAATAAAAATAAAATAAAGACAGACAGTATAGGTTTTTTTTTATTTACTTAAGCAAAATGATATAACCAAACATTACCTTACTTATTTAGAATAAAAATATATATATTAAATCACTTAAACAATTTTGCAAACCACATGCAACTTACATGCTGAATAAAATCAAACAGGTGTCTGACAGCATTTTTTAAATCAGTACGGTGGCCCAGAAGGGCAAATGTTTATGTGTATGTTTTTTCCCTTGTAAATATATTCTTTTTCCCTTAAAAATGTATTATTTTTCCCGTGTAAATGTATTATTTTTCCCGTGTAAATGTATGCTTTTTCCCTTAAAAATGTATTATTTTTCCTTTGTAAGTGTATGCTTTTTCCCTTAAAAATGTATTATTTTTCCCGTGTAAGTGTATGCTTTTTCCCGTTTGTGCGCAACTACTTTTTCCCGTGTGAGAACTCTCTTTCTTCTGTATTTTGCAAGCTAAAAGCTAAAGCTAATGCGCAAAGGATTATGGGCCTGAGGTCAAAACGCAACTGAGCAAAGAACCGTGCCGGATTCAGCTCCAGCACTTATCATAATGGAATATACAGTGAATTATAGCGTGATAACATTATAATTCTCACTAAATTTACAACTGGACACACTTACCAGGTAATGTTTAATGTATAAAATTAATCGAATGTTACTGTTTTATGCACTAATGATAACTTTGTAGCAGTGCTAATGCTATTGGAGTGTTTGCCGAGTGTAAATGGCAGTGATTAAAAGGAATAAAAGCCTCATTTAGACCATTAAACACTGATGTAAACCATCAGCTCCATGGCRTCTCTGTAATATACATCCACATATGGAGTTATAAGCAAGCTAATATCACAATGCTAACCGCTAGCGCTTAGCGTAGGGAAACTAGCTTGTTCATTAATGTATATTAATATAATAGTATATTTGGACACATATACCTGATGTAAACATTTAGCTCCATTGTTTGTGTAAAATGCCTGTCCAAATATGGATCAATAAGCAAGTTAATATCATTATGCTAAGCGCTAGCTTGCTGAAAGAGCTAAGATGGCAGACTATTAACTGTTGCCTATCAGCTAGTGCTAATTATCCCTGAGCTAATTCTTAGCTGCTCCTGTTATGGTAATGTTACAGATGGTTAATGAATTGTTGTATGTAATTTATTGGAGCTCATCCGTGTTACTGTAGTGACCTATAATGTATACTGCTGTATAATGTAGTGGTTTTATCATAGCTATAGATCCTCTCAATAGTTAGCAATGTGCTTACACGATGTATGTAACAGTCATGGGGCTTTTGTTCAGGTTCTATCTATTCTATTATAAAGTCATTAAATATGCGTTTATACAACTTATATGTATGCTTGTGTGTTTTCCTTCTCACAGTGAACTGTATGTATATCAACTCCCTGTGTATCAGCTGATTTCTACACCAGCTTTTACATCCTGAGCAGAAGGTGAGTGCTCAGAAGAGTGAGTGTGACTGGTTCATATATGTGTATGCAAGTGTTTTATATGTGTGTGCATGAGTGAAGTATGTATGTGTGTATGTGGCGCCTATACGGCGCCACATACATAATGTCTTTACCGATATAACACGACACAACATCAGTAATATCTTTCCATCGAGGCCCCTCTTATCATATGGGATACAGTGGTGAAATGTGCTCACTGTTTTCTCCTGGCTTTTAGCCGGTGTTTTCGTGCTGCCGCTTATTTAGCTCGCAGCGACAAACACGACGCCAAATCAACAGTATGTTTCTGTTTGAGGAAATTAGCTTCTTTTAGTTGCCACAAACCTCAGACAAATTTTACACCGGGCTTTGGTTTGTTCAATGTGTAAAGTTGCGAACCCGAACAATTTCCATACGACTGAAGAAACCGTGCCTCTGTTGGAAACAAGCTCTTTGGTTTCATCAGAGCGCGCTGCCATGTTGTATCTCGTATTTCCCACATGTGAGTCACAGAGGAGGCGTCGCAGAACTACAGAAGCTCGCGGTGCCGAACCAAAGTGACTGTAAAATCGATTTAAAACTCTCACAAGTGAGCGGTTAATTAGGTGCGCCGTCATGTGGTCAAACTTGCCTCTTAATTATTCTGCTATTGGTGCAATTACAATTTATCTAATATTTTAATAAAAAATCGCGATACCTCGATTTAAGAAAAAAAATAATCGTCTTAAAATGTAAATTCGAATTAATTAAAAAAATCGAAAAAAAAAACACCCAGCTCTATCAGCTACAACTTTCTTTCATTCATGGCATGGTTGAAAACGCATGGAAAAACCAGCGTGGCATCTACCCTTGCTAAGCAACCCTGAATAGAGCGACAAGGAAGTTGCATGATCTGAATGGATTTCCAGCATCAATAATCCCTTGTATTAAGCTAGTACTAAATGTATTTGTGGGCAAGTTTGCAAATTTATGCAAAGAGTCAATATTTGCAGTGTTGACCCTTCCGTTCCAAGACCTCTGCAATTCTCGATTAACTTGCACTGCATGAAAAGAGCTGTATCCGGACAAATATGGTATGGGAAATCTCTGCTAAACTTTAAGTTTGCCAGATGTATGAGGCAAAATGCTTGGAAAGGGAGAATGCAAAAGGAAATTTTGTGAAACGACCAGATACCTCATGTATGTGGATGTATACGGGAATCTGTGAAAATTTCTAGGAGTCCGTTAATCAACTTCTGGACCACATCCTGACTGATGGCAGCTCATTCATGCATATTTAATGCTTGGAGTTTGTCAGAATTTGTGGGGTTTTGTTTGTCCACCTGCCTCTTGAAGATTGACTTCCTAATGGGAAGTCTGGGGAGTTTCCTAACCAGGGCCCAAGAGTTTTATATTTTGCTTCCCAAGCTGTTAAGTTGGCGTTATGGCAAGGTGATCTATCATGCTGAAAAAGACATTGTTCATAACCAAACTGGTCTTGGATGGTTGGAAGAAGGTGAAAATCGTGATCGAGCCCACTTCCTTGGCGAAGAAGCCTCCCTTCACATGAATGTTCTCAGGATACTGTTGGCATTACACAGGACTGATGGTAGCACTCACCTTTTCCTCTCCAGACAAGCTTTTTTTCCGGACACCCCAAACAATCAGAAAGGGGGTTCAACAGAGAAAATAACTTCACCCCAGTACTCATACCTGTAAATTTTGGAGAATATCAGTCTGTCCCTGATGTTTTTCTAGGAGAGACATGGCTCCTTTGCTGCCCTTCTTGAAATGTATGAATGTGAGCGCTACCAACATATAAAATAAAAAACATAAATCCTTGGACCCATAAAGTTATTTTCTTTTGTAAATATTACCATGAACTGCATCATGGTTTCCAAACACCTCAAAACCCATACTACTACTAACAGCAGCAAGAGGCAAAGAAAAAAATTGACTCATGTCATATTTCACAGAACATATCATTTGACGTTAAGACATGACTGTATATCTGAATCTGCAGTGCAAAAGTCTTAAGTGACCGCTCTTTTCATCCAATAATAATACCTTGAATGATGTAGATTAAATTAAAGAAATTGGAATAAATGTTTACTACAACAGGCTGAAAATTGCCTAAAGATACAACTGGTTGTTCATGTAACAACCTTCCACTGTAAAAAATCCAACTAATATATAAATGTTGAATTAATTCATATTGTATTGTTGGTGCAACTTCTTACAGTGGTATTTGTTGAGACAACAGGTACCATTGTGTTGTTGAAAACTTTAAAGACCCTGACTGAATAAACTAAAAAGACAAAAACTTGCATTGAGACAGAAATTTACCTTCATTCATGAGATAAAATCACATAATTTTATAAAATAAATAAATAAATAAATAATAATAAAAAAAACACCCCTGTCCCACCGGACTGATGCTATCAAATTGCAGTAGAGAGGTGAAGATGGTGGTTTTGTGGATTCTTTATTCTGGGTAAGTTATTATTATTATTATTATTATTATTATTATTAAATATGTTTGTCAGCTTAGAGGTATTTTAGACAGTTCATGAGGCTGGCGTGTTTCTACTTATCGTTTATACTGAGACACCCTGGCATTACTGAGGTGAGCTTAGCTAATGTTAGACTTAATGTTACCGCACCGTACAGCAGTTAGCTAACCATTCATAACTGACTTTTGCCCGGAAGCAGCATCCTTCTCCACACATGGACGCGCGAGGGCTCAGCACGAATGAAATTTCAAAGAAAAAAAAAACCCTGAAGTGTTTAACAGTTAAGCAGAAGTGGCGCTTCAGTACGGTAAGTTCAGAGATAGGAAATGTCTATGCTAATTTGGCTTCAGAGTCGCTAATGCTCATCTACGAGTGTTATATTGGTTATATCTTATCTGTATGAAAACCGAATTGATTAGATAACCGGTTATTTAAAAACATCACTCCACACAGAGCGTGGAGTGAAGGCCCTTGAAAATGTCAAACCCTTTTGAATACAAAGCAATACGTACTGTAGCTTTAACCCATCATTAGAATCCCAGAAACAATATTTTACACACTCTGGTGGTATATCTCCTCATCAGAGGTGGAAAGAATAATAAAATTTTGTACTTAAGTAAAAGTACTGTTACTTCATTGAAATTTTACTGACGTACAAGTAAAGTTACCATTATAAAAATGTACTCAAGTAAAAGTAAAAAGCAGCTCATTAAAAATTTACTCAGAATAAAAGTTGCAGAGTAACTTTTTTTTAACAGGAGAGGTGGGATGGGGGATTCTAGTGTAGTTCAAAAAAGACAAACGGATACAAGTAAACTAGTTGTTTTTAATTGAAGGAACACCTTTGCATAATAAAGCTGTTGCCTTTCTTATGCTTGAAAATCACAGTGGTCGCTTAAATATGGTGTTACGTTCCAGTCTAGGGTTGGGCTGTCAAGCAAAAGAATAGAAAGAAATAGAATAGTTCTATTTTAAACTGTATGTAAATGGTGGTACTGTATATGATAGAAAGAAGATTTCTAAGAGATTAGCTGATGAAATAGTGAGATTTGTATTGCTTTACAAAAATACACACACACCACGATCAGCTTCAGGGTGGATGGTAGATGGTAGGGACAGTCAGAAAAACTGGAGTGGAGTCTGGAGCGGCGCACGGCCAGGACTCAATACAGACGAGTGCAACAAAGCATTTATACAAATAGCTTTAAATTATTAATTATTCTTACCGCTAAATAGCAGTAACAATAAGAATGTAATCTGTTGGAGAAAATGTTTGCTGATGTTATTAGGGAATTTTATTAGTCTACAGATTGTCTTTGTATTCTGTGACCTGTTATCTGCAGTGTTGAGAAATGAGATAATCAGACAACTTTACAGGCAAGTTGTTAGTTTACAGGCTTTACAAAAAAAAAAAAAACATTTCTTTTACACTTTTAGAATACAATTATTATTATTATTATTATTATTATTATTATTATTATTATTATTATTATTATTATTTATACACTTAAAGCCAAACATGTTTTTGTGGCAGTTATGTTGGCAGGTATTAAAAATGGATGGTTCAGTTTTCTTTGCCTGACTCTTTCTTATAACTCAGTAAGTGTCGTACAATCTCATTAAAATAGGCCCCCTTCTGATTTCTGATATTTTGTATATTCGTCAAACTACAGTATATGCTTTCAAAACTGTCCTAAAACAAGATGTAATACAAGACAGATATAGCATGAGGAAACGTATCATGCAACAACTATCAGCCAATGGATAATGTAAATATTCCAAAATTCAGCCACAGTGGAGGGCTTTTGAGCACAAACTGCCCATTTGCACACATGTTTCCACATCATCTCAAAGTGGTTCAAGTCAGGTTTTTGAATAGGCCATTCCATAACTTTCATTGTGAGCCATTCAGAGGTGGACTTGTACTTAGGCTTGTTTTCTTGCTCCATGAACCAGCTGTGTTTCAGCATAAGCACACAGACTGATTACTGTATATCAGAGATACTGTACTGTATACAAAAGTGGTACAGTAAAATGGATGTAAAAGCCACATCTCATGTCTTGACCCTAGAGTCCAAATCAAATACTACTGTATGTCAACAGAATCTAAATGGGGAGTAACTGGGACCTTACCTGTATAGCAATAATTAAGAACACTACAGTTTCCTATAAAGGAAAAAAAAAAACACAAATGATCAAAAGTTGTTTACAAAGTTTTAAAAAACATTAAATTCTTTTTATTCTTTTTTTCATAGAATAACAGTTGAAAATATAGTTAAAAAGCTACTTAAGACTTTAAAAAGTAATTCATTTTGACACTGTGTATTTTAACAGACATAAAGGAACATTAATGGCTTCACATCTGTTAAAACTGTTTGTCTATAAACAAAATAATAATAAAAGTGTACAATAAAACAGTAAAACTCAGAAACACCACATTGGGTTTCACTCCTGTCAGCTCTGAACAGGAATATATTGCTGGCACAGAATAAATGAAACTTTCTTCTCTTTTTTTATCTTTAACTGTTCTTTTTAGTAACTCTGTGCTTACTAGAAACCACAGAATCCTGTTCTTGGCTTGACCATTCTAAGTAAATTCTAGAGAATTTTCTAAAGAAATGGAGATTATAATGTACAGAAATACTCTTCATCTGTATTGCACTGCTGCCACATGATTGGCTGATTAAATGAATGAATTGATATGGGTTCAGGAGTTCATAAAAAGGGTGTTACAATTTATTTACAGAACATTCAACTCTCTATATATGGAATAAAATCAATGTCAAAAATAATCGTGCGTAAAAAAAAAATTGTGTGTAATTCTGTGTTTTGTATTCTGTGTTTTTTAGAGTTGGATTCCAAACTCTACGGCCATGACAGCTTACAGATCCGATATTTAGTGTGTTTGTTACAGTACAACTCTGAAATACACAACTCTGACCATTTACAGACACAAAACCCGTTTTTACAATTCCTCGGTTACAAGGACGAATTGTGAAATTACACCCATGAACGTAGTGTGTTAAACCATTGTAAAAAATACGTCATCAAGGCCACATGCACAGGCATTACTGCCCGGGGAAGTGGAATTGTTTCGGCCACCGTTTTAAACCACCGGCGCCAAAATGTCAGAACAGCAGCCGAGCGCTCTCACATCGTCTCAGGTAAGTTTTTTTTTTTTTCTCACAGATTCGTACATGTTTAAGAGAAGTAAAAAAAAAGATGTTTTAATTATAGCAGGTAAGATTTTAGGAGTTTAAAACGGTGGCAGGGCCCATGCGCCGAATCGATTCTTGTTCCATCTTCTTCTTTAATTCAAAATCATTTCAATATATACTTTGTGTCTTGCTTTGGGTACAATGTTATGTACACACCAAGTAAGCTGAAATAAGAAACTACAATCTGATATTTATATAATATTACATATAGTATATAATATAAATAACAATCTTGTGCAAGCTATGAGCCTTAAAGCATACAGTCTTAGAAATTCAGCTCACATCTAACCCTTCATCCTACTTTGGCTCTCATTCTCGAGGAGCCCTTGAGAAAAATGTAAAACCCTACAATAGTCTTTTCCTACCAGAAAGTCGTCTAAACTAAAACATTCTTAGGAATCATACAATAAAGCTGAGCAAATATACCACCTTTTTTCTAAAAGTTTAAGAGGTCACGTTTGTTCTATTTAATAACTACATAATTATCACATTTAGTTTTCTGATACCTGGAAAGCCTCAGTAGCCTTAACCACAAGTGTTTTACACATTGTTTTACATTGTCATCTTCCGTAAACCGTAAAATCTAATACTGGCATAAAATTTATACTGGCTCTGTCAGCAAATAGTTTTTTTCCCAATGTTTTGTGAGAAACCCGAATTAATCCCTGATCTTAGTGAGACATACCTGCTTCAGATTATTAGGTTTTTCTGCTTAGGTCAGATGTGATTAAAATGTGGGGTTAGCTTGACAGGGCTGTAACTTAATGAAAAAAAATGAACACAGAGTCATAGCTGTAACTGTTGGACCAAACATTAACTCAAGAACTGGACATAGTACTGTAGGTAGACACTTTTTTTCTTTTTGTTTTCTTGTGCACATTTTGATTTGCAATCCACTTAATTTAGTAACTCTTCACACAAAATGTTATGTTCCTTAACATTTTATACAGCAGTTGGTTCTGGTCCACTAATTTGACTCGACAAGCAGCATTCTAAGAGTATTAACATTTACTATAACAGAAAACATATATTTTGCCATATGTGGTTTTTGTATTCTGCTTAAGTCTTAAGTCTCCTTACTTCTCTTAAGTTCTGTGATTCAGTAAAACAGCACTCTTTCTTGTATGACATTTCTTAAATATAAAATGTAAATGCACTGTACAGAGAAAATCTCTGCCCTGAATTTTTGTCTAATTTATTTGTGGCTAATTCCCTTTCTGTCTCTTATCTCTCCCCTCTATTAAGCAATAGGTAATGACTTGGTAGGACAAACCCTATCACATCACATGCTTCCTCAGAGGCATGTAAAGGCAGCATGCGGAGGAAATCATGATTGGCTGATGTCCAGTGATATGGGAGAGCAAGTATACCATCCTTATCCCTAGGAGCACCACCCATTTTGATCCCTAGACTCACATCCATGGATGGCTCTGACATCATTGGGACTTTAACTCACAATCTCTGTATGATAGGGTAAATGATTTTGTACACCTGGAGCACAGAGTGGATCCATTGTTATATAAGATTCTCATTGAAGAATTTTTCTGAACATTTCCTGTAATGTAAGTCTGTAATCAAAAAACACTATTAATTTTTTTTTTTGTGGTGTTTTGTCATTTGTTTTAAAATTTAGTTAACTTACTTATTCAGCCAAAGACAGAACATTTACCAGTAGTTACACAGGACATTTGTGAAGTGTAAAAAGTTGAAAAATGTTATGTACAGTAATATAAGAAGAAGATCAAATTTTTAATAATTTGACAAAATAACAAATATGGAACAATACATTTTTTTGGCCCAGACCTAACGCTTATCGATAATGACATTGATTTACCCTCTAAATACGCTATGATTTACCCCATACTTTAATGTGTGTACTTTAATTTGTGCACTTCCCTAGGTGCAGATGGATCACACCCTTGTTATGGAGGTTCAACAAGGCTTCAAATTCAGCTGGCATCGAATGCATTCTTTTGCTTACTGGTTGGTTATCATAATAATGGTTGCTGAGTTGCTGGTAGGTGTATGGGTGTGATTCAAAGGGCCAGAAGCCATACAAATGGACATCACTGCAGAACTCTATTGCCATGCTGGCCATCATCATACCTGTACTGAGGCGTACTTCACGAAGTCCCTGGCCACGCCAAAACTGTGCCAGGTTTTTCAGGTAACCTGGGTTAAAAAAGATAGCCCGTGGGCCGCTGCTACCGTGGTCTTCCAGTGAGTAGAGGGCACGCAGGGACACAGCTGTGTTCATCCCAAATGAGAAAGCAGGCAGGAAGATTAGAGCGTTCCCATACAACTGCATGTCCTCCACAAACGGCCGTCGGCGCTCAGTTAGGGATTGGTACCTGCAGAGGATTAGATGGGAAAATAAGAAGTTTTATGCTGGTTTAATGCATTACTGAAATATTTTGTGCATAAACTTATATAAGAGCCAATTTTTGCAATGTAACACCAATTTAGTTAACCACCAGCATAAAAAAAGCATCCATAACCACCACTACAAGTTATAATAATTTCGGCCAAAACAAGGTCTTGGTACTAAAAAATTGCATTTGTAACTTCTTAATTCAAATCTTTCAATGATATTAATTGTGATTCAGATGAAACTCGGCCAATTTAGATGTCGCGAAGTGAATTTAAGCAACACTTTTTACAGCTCATATGCTTTGTGAAGCTTACACCAATTTTAGTGGTTAACACTGTCGCCTTGCACCGCCAGGGTCCGGGTTCGATCCCCGGCCAGGCTCGATTCCCGTCTCTGTGTGCATGGAGTTTGCATGTTCTCTCCGTGCTTGGTGGGTTTCCTCCCACATTCCAAAGGCATGTAGGTTAGGCTAATTACCGTTCCCAAATTGCCGTAGTGTGTGAATGAGTGAGTTTATGTGTGTGTGTCTGTGCCCTGCGATGGATTGGCACCCTGTCCAGGGTGTACCCTGCCATGTGCCCTAAGTCTCCTGGGATAGGCTCCAGGCTCCCGTGACCCTGAATACAGGATTAAGCGGTAATGATGGTGAGAGTGAGTGAGTGAAGCAAAACATTTTTGGGGCACCTATAAAAAGAAGTTGCTTCTTTGGCACACACATTTTCTGTATTATATGTATAATAAACTAATAATAATAATTAAACCAACACCAATACTGTGTTTCATCCGTTTATATTTCCTTTAATTTCTTTTGGATTTTTTGTTATATGGATTTCCTTTAAAAGAAGAAAAGCATCTCAGATTGAACCTGTGAGCGTTTTGACAGCAGTAATATTGCAGTTCACTATAAATGAAAATGCTCCATCAACGGATTATCGGTTTATCAGAGGTAAATAAGAGAGATCATTAATTAAAACCAGTTGTCAGGGGTAACCCGTAGAAGGCGCCTAGCGCCCAGAAACTGTGTTTTGTAGTTCCTTTCTGTTTGACTTCATTTCCCATGTTGCATCTCGGTCAGGTGACGTGGGCGCTCACCTGAACCGAGTTGGTCATTTGTTTCATTATAAATAGCTTATTTTAGTTCCATTATGTGTCTTGCATCTGTTGATTTAACCTAGTAAATGTCAGTGAGTTTAGTTCGTGTATTCCGTGTCTTTATTCATGTTTTGGTTTGTTTTACTATAAAGTATATTTGTTTGTTTGATTTCCTGTTTCGTTATAATAAACATCATTCTCATTTGAAACATCGAGACCTCTGTGTTTATGCCTCACACCCAGCTTCGTGACACCAGTAGCACAAATTAGCATATTAAACACTTACATTCCCTCCAAGCAAATAAAGAATCAACCACAAACACACACATACAACTGCATTTACAACCCAGAGTCACCTTCTAAAGAGGATGGAAGGGTTGGCAGTAACAAGGTTTGTTTTAGTTCCTGTGTCTTTCTCATGTCCATTGCTCACTGGAGGAAGATTACACCTGAAAAGCAAAACAGAAATGAAATACAATGAGACTGTGGGAGAGATTTAAATTTGCATTGTTGGTCAAAATGTATGTTTTAGATTATTTAATCAATTAATTTGCTGATTTTAGTTGTCTGTATATCTTATTTAATGTTTTTTTTTTCATAAAGTGTGATTTCGGTCTTGTGATTAGATTGTTACATACAAAAATTAGCCTCTGGGTGCACCATTGACTTGTTTTCATTCTGATGATGGTGATGATGAAGGTTTTAGAATAGCAGCTCAGCACATTTGTGCTGATTGCAATTAAAATCACTGGTTCGAATTCTAAGGGACTTGTATGGCAGGCATAACGAAAACTTGATATTAATTATATAATTATAGATATAGTGAAGCTTCCAATAAAAATATAAAGACATTTATATAAAGATCTTCCAGTGTCAGCACTTGTGTAACAATCAGTAAGTTTTCTTTCAAGATTCTTCAGCACTGAAGCAGAAGCTGGTGAAGAAAAGAATGTTTATAGCTGATATACCGTTAGTGATGATATAATGTGAGATCATTGAATAACAAATGAAAAATTTCTTCTCTTACTGCCTGTACATCCCCTGACATTTCTGCACTGCCCTACACCATTATACTGCATTCACCAATGATTTTGCTATTAGAATGCAGTTTTGCTAGTTTTTCTCTAAATATAACTTTTTACATTTACTAAGACATTAAAACATTGTGCCTTCTTTTATTGAATAGAAGGAACAGCATCAGACCTGATGACATAAGTAGCAGAGTTGATTTGTTTTCCACAGCTGCTGTTGGCTAAGATGCCTCCATTGCCCACCACAGCGCATGAGTGCCATGGTGCTCCTTTCAATGGGTTCTCCTAAACACATGTACACACATTCTACTATCATATACTGTCATTTTAGTGTGTAACACATTTCAATAATACCATACCTTGGGAAATAATTTGAACAGGTCTGGTGTCACCACCTGTATCCTTGTTTGCTCTCCATCAAATGTAATATTTGTCCCCACAGGTGAGTTGTCCTGTGTAACCACTGCATTGGGAATAGCATTACAGCTGCTGCCAAGCAATGACCTGGACAAAATGCAATCATTCGTAATGTTTATTTTTTTAAATGAGGAGTAAAAATACCTCAGTCATTGTAGTTTGGTAATTTACTGAAATATTAAACTGGCATACAATATTAAACGTTAGCTGAATATTATTAAAACAAATACTTGTATCTTCAGTTTATTTATCCTATTTTGTACTTACTGCCAATGATTAGTATACTACAACACTACAATGTTTTATTATTATTTTAAAAAAATCTTATGATTTCACTTAAGAGGACTCATTCAGTTTAAATAATGTAGAAACACAATTTGTCATGTGTCATACTCCAATATGGAATTAATGGGCTACAATATTTCTGTACGTCTTATGACGGATTCCCCACTATTCTGCTGTTCTTTACTGAGGATGGGACCCAAACATACACGGCAAATGCAGAAAAAGGAGAGAACTATTATATTTTAGCATATTTTATAGACTTTTATCTGATCATTAGTAGGAATCAGATCTCAAACTGCAAAAGCTCTTTAGCGGACTGGTTGCTTTATAAAAATTGTGGGAATGTAACGATCAGATCATCAGAGCTTATTTTATACAGTAAGTAGTACAGTATACCAATGGTAAAAGCAATAGGTTAACGATTTGTTTAGGGGACTATGTGCTCTGAGATTGCTTATGCATCTCACTTATGTTTGCATGATGAGAACAGTTTACTTACTTAGACTAAACTAGCAGATCTACGTGTATTCTGTGCTAATCTGTCTTTAGGTATTTTTCAGCAGCACTAGACCAAAATGAAGTAGCATTCATGATACAGTAGCAGTAGGAACATTGGCACAACATTTAATAAAAGAAACGGCAATGCCCTTTGATCACAAAAAACGATCAAATTCATATATTCAGGCCAATACAGTAAATGATCCAATTGTACTCCCAATAATTTGATCTTTGTAACCTGGTCAAGTAATATTTTATGCATAAGTAATTTACAGTAAGTGGATTTACTTTAGCAAGAATGTTCCTTCTAACAACTACAATACAAGATAATACAAGATAACTCTTCAACTTTGCATGAGCTGATGGTGAAAAACAGTACCATTTAAGCAACTAAAATGCAATGGTTACATCAAAGGCAGCATTAATCTCCAAAAGCACTGCTCCGCCTTGTGTGTGTGCTTTAGACAGTTCTTTGCACTTTCATTTATTTGTTCTCAGTACTTTCTCCAACCCTGTTTGTCACATATTCACACATAGGTTTTGTTCTGTTTATCATTCTTGTTGTGTTGCTACAGTATATGTTGTGTTCTGTGTGTTTGTTACCTAAATGATTTAAAGTTCTTGTCCTGCTTTACCCACGGTTGACTGTAAGTTGCTAATAGTTTGTCAATAATGCCACGTTCCCTGGAAAACACACACACACACACACACACACACACACACACACACACACACACACACACACACACACAGTAAGCAGTGACAGGCTTTATCAGCTTCTGTAATTTTTCTATGAACAGTGAAGCATTCTCACTTGCTGTTTACAGGATTTTCTTTAAGTTTTGCTAGATAGATGGCAACTTCATCACTGTGAGGAGACAAACAGAGAATCAATTGAATGTATTGCCAAGACTATAGATTAAAGAGTCAGAGAAAGGGGTAGTATTAAGTGCAAAGCATACATACGTATATGGTGTGCTAAAATTAGAGTGATTTTGAGTTGTACAGGTTGGGGGTAAGTAACTAGGCATTAAAAATTGGTAATAAAGTCCATTTTTCTAATACAGATTTGTCGAAACAAATTTTATATGTACTTTACTCCATAGAAAAATTAAAGCAAATCTTTACATTTCAATGTGGGCAAGGTTGATGTCAATCAGTTTCCTTAAATGGCAGGGGTTAGAATGCACAGTCTTCTGAAGGAAGTAATTTCAGATATTGCTAAGTCTTCCAGTGTGCGAGGCTTTGTCCTGTACACCTCCTTTTTTATAGGTTTTTACAGTTTGCACTTGCCTGTAAGCATATGCAAACATTTTGCTGTAAAATGTTTGCATATGCTTGTGCAAAATACCATGCAATATACCGTGTGTGTCATAAAAAACAAAGAAATGAGCTTAAAATTAAGTCAGTTTTTAAATTCTTAAACTCATTAAGAAACTATTAAGAAACATTTCTCTCTTCAATTTATGCACATTTCTTAGCTATTAAATGTTTAAAAATTTAAAATGAACAAAAAATGGGTATTTTGTAAACGTGTACTGGAGTAAACTGTTTGCTAACTGTGTTCCAGTCTCACCTTCTGGCTGAGAAATTTTGTTTAACATCAAGTGGACCTCTGAAAGAAAAAAAAAATCAAAATCTTCTGATAATGTAATGCAGTACAACATCAATAGTTCTTCTTCAAATCAATTAAATTAATTTCTAGTTAATGCTAATGCTTATCTGAAATGGTACTCAATTCCTAAGAGCAAACCTCTAAAGTTACTAAAAAAAAACGAACTCAAAACAGCTACCACCCACACCACAGTTACTGTTGAGGAAACAGGACAGTCACTGCAAAGAAATATGAAATTTACGACATTTTAATTATAAACTATGGAATGTTGGTTAATTTTTTTACACTATTTCTACTGTCTGAGCAACATGTAAATGGCAGTTTCTGATAACCTAGAAAATAGTCGCTAAGAACTAATGCCACCTATTACTGTGCACTAATTGCATTTTATCCACTGTATACCATTTGCGCTTTAGATAAGAATGCACATATTTTAAAACCCACACAAAAATGCATTATACATAGTAAATTTAGTATGTAAATAGTATACACAAAATGTATTATACATAAAATAAGTTTAACAATTTTAAAACAACACACATGTAGTTTACACATCAGTTTACATTCATGTTGAGAAGAGATTTGACTGTTTATGTGTTCTGCTGAGTTCTACCTACTATTCAGACAAAGGATGCACTTAGAAGTTCAGTGAGAAAAAGGAGGGAAAAAAGCAGGATCAGATACTCACCTGTAAGTAGAGAAGTGCCAAAGCAGCATGCTGCTTAAAGAGGCTAAGCACAAGACAGATAGTAGTCTTAATATATAAACCTTCATATCTGATACATGTACTCTGTCAGTCTGTACCTCAGCTATGTTAATAAATATACTTGGGTAAATCCACCCTGCTCTTCTTTTTTGGTTTACTTATCTGTCTCTCTCTCTCTCTCTCTCTCTCTACTTACTCTCTCTATTTTCTCACCTACTTGCATTATGTACATACAATCTTGTTCCTTATTGCAATTAAGGCATGTGCTTTAAGGCATGTGCTAGCCAGCCTGTTTGTTTCTTTGTTTGTTTTATCTCTTGGTCTTTATTTTCATAGAATATTGTAATATTTTGTTCCTTCTAAACCACATCTATTCCTATTTTTGCCTACAATAAACATGAACACTTGACTTGATTGCTTTTGGTAATCAGTTTATCTTGATAAATTAATTTACTCTAAATTAGCTTAGTTTATGAAATGTGTGAAAGTCTGTGCCTTGCAAAATAAGTAAACTCTATAACTGTCATGGAAACACCAGGCTCCACCCTCAATCTCCATTCACCATCACCCGAGTTCTGAGCACACACCTGATTCACATTAGCACTACACCATAAATACACCTCACTTCCCCACAATCAGCGTCTGACCTCGATCACGGAAACAGACTCTGCACCGTACCTGATCATAGAAGCTACGTTCGTGTCTCGTCTCCTTCCCGAGCTCCTAGTCTCCTCGCCGAATTCCCTGTCCTGTCTCCTGCAACTCCGTCTCGTATCCTGTGTCATCCTTCGCTTGTTTGTCTTCACGCTCCCACCAGCTCCTTCAGCCACGCAGATAAGACTTTCTCGCTATATTTCATTAAGTGTCTCATTATTCAACAAACTGCTAATAAACACCCGTTCGGGTTTACTAAGATCATTGTCTGAGTCTGTGTCTCCCGTAACAGAAGGTCAGACCTAAAAGAACAATGAACCCGATGGGTCCGGACCCATTACTCGAGCTGGTGGAGGGACTACGCCAAGTCTTCTCCTCCACCGAACCACTTCCGGCAACAACCACTCCTTCGGCAGCTCCAACCGCTGGGACCAGTCCCATGGCAGCTCCACTGCATTACGGTGGCGAGATGGAGAACTGCAACGGATTTCTGCTCCAGTGCAACCTCACGTTCGAGATGCAGCCTCGCGATTTCCAACAGATCGGTCAAAAATAGCATACATAATCTCACTTCTTACAGGTAAAGCTCTCCAGTGGGCAGAGGCCATTTGGCAGCAGGACAGGAGTGTAGTCCATGAATATCAGGAGTTCACAACCTACTTCTGGGAGGTGTTCCACCACTGTAGAGAAACTATTCTGGAGAGAAACTATTCAAACTTAATCAAGGTGACACTTCCATTAACGATTATGTCTTAACTTTCAGAACTCTAGCCGCCACCAGTGGGTGGAATGAGGCTGCGCTCCTGACTAAGTTCAGACAAGGACTGGACCCACGCCTGACGCTGCAACTCGCGGCGCACGATGATTCGGTGGGATTAGGGCTGTTCATCTGGACCACCATCCAGGTAGCAAACCGCCTCCAAGAATGCTCCGCTGAACTCTCCCTGCGCCATGTCTGCAGTTCTCCATCCCACAGAGGTGAGGACTGTTCCAGAAACCATGCAAGTGGACCAGCAATCCCTTTACAGTCTCAACCCCACTGAAAGACAACGCCAGCTGACCCAAGGACTCTGCCTTTACTGTGCAGAGAGAGGACATGTCCTTGATAGACCTATGTCTCCCTTAACGACCAATATAGTCCTTGATATTGCTTCTCTGTCTGTTACAGTAAAGGCACTCCTGGATTCGGGGTCCGCCGGCAATTTTATCTCTACCGCGCTATGTCTCCAACACCATATCCCCATCATCCTCCACCCTACGCAATTCAAGATACGCTGTGTCACCTGGGGGCCGCCTAGGGGTGGATGGGTTCGTTACACCACCCCTCCTATCACCATGCGGGTGGGTTGGTTACATCAAGAATGCCTTGAATTTCTGGTCCTAGAACAGTCCACCTCTGATGTCATTCTTGGGCGTCCATGGCGCGCCAAGCACAACCCCATCATTTCATGGAACAGTGGCAAAATCCTTAAGTGGGGGTCCGAGTGTATGAATCGGTGTTTCTCCTCAAAACCCAGCCTTTCAGTTAACTCCATATCTGTGGAGAGCCCCATTGATCAGCTCCAAGCGACCATCCCCGAGACCTACTCCCGCTTCAGAGATGTGTTTTGTTCTCTGCGAGCCTCTCAGTTGCCGCCTCATCGGCCATGGGACTGCGCCATCGATCTCCTTCCCGGTGAACCAGTACCCAAGGGTAAGATCTATTCTCTCTCCATTCCCAAGCAAAAGGCCATGGAGGACTACATCAAGGAGGCTACCCAACAGGGGTACATCAGGCCATCCACCTCCCCTGCTGCTTTTTCTTTGTGGCTAAAAAGGATGGGGGGCTCTGCCCCTGCATCGATTACCGCGCCCTCAATAAAATAACAGTAAAGTTCAGTTACCCACTCCCTCTCGTCCCAGCAGCTCTGGAACAGCTGCGTGGGGCGCGCAGTTTCACCAATCTAGACCTTCGGAGTGCCTATAACCTCATTCGAATACAAGAGGGAGACGAATGGAAGACGGCATTCATCACTCCAACCGGCGACTATGAATATCTGGTCATGCCTTATGGCCTAGTTAATGCTCCCTCTGTATTCCAGGGCTACATGAATGAGGTGTTTCGATTGTTCCTAAATAGGTTCGTTATTATTTACATTGATGACATCCTCATTTACTCTCGGAGGGAATCGGAACACCGCATCCATGTAGCCGAGGTTCTCCAGAAACTAAGAGAACAACGACTATTCTTGAAGGCTGAAAAGTTCCCATTCCACCAATCCTCCATGTCATTCCTGGGTTACCACATAAGTTCACACGGCATCAAGATGGATGGCAATAAGGTAGAGGCTATCCGGACATGGCCAATTCCAACTAACATAAAACAGCTCCAGCGATTTTTGGGTTTTGCTAATTTTTACCGTAGATTTATTCAAGATTACAGTTCCCTGGTCGTCCCCCTGACGAACCTTTTGAAGGGCAAACCCAAAATCCTTTCCTGGAACACCGAGGCCACACACGCTATGTCTGCTCTCCAGAGGGCGTTCACGTCAGCACCTATCCTAGTTCTCCCAGACCCCACTAAACCATTTCTCGTCGATGTTGACGCATCCCAGTCAGGAGTTGGAGCCATCCTTTCCCAGCAGCAAGGGAAACCTCCTCAATACCATCCTTGTGCCTTTTTCTCCCGGAAGCTGTCACCCGCGGAAAGGAACTATGACATTGGGAATCGAGAGCTCCTTGCCATCAAGCTTGCATTGGAGGAGTGGAAGCAGTGGTTGGAAGGGGCAGTGCACCCTTTTCTGGTTTTAACTCACCATCGGAACTTAGAATATTTACGGGATGACAAACGCCTACAGGCCAGGTGGGCGATCTTTTTCACTCGATTCCACTTCTCAATCAGTTACCGACCAGGAACAAAAAACGTCAAGGCTGATGCTCTTTCCCGTCACCACGAAAAGGAAGAAACCCCAGAACTCCCGGAGAGTATCCTCCCTTCAACCTTGTTCGTCTCTCCAATTGAATGGGAGGTAGAAGAAGAGATCCATCAGTCTCTGACCACTGAACCCTCACCTCCAGAATGCCCCGAGGGTCGTCTTTATGTTCCAATGGCTCAACGAGATAACCTCCTCCATCAAACACATGCCTCGATGGACACTGGTCACCCTGGGACAAATCAAACCCTCTCACTCCTCGAAGAACGCTTCTGGTGGCTCAACATGGCAGAGCACGTTAGAAGGTTTGTGAGGGGATGCCGGGACTGCGCGACAACAAAATCCTCCAGACATCTGCCAGCAGGAAAATTATTTTCCCTTCCAGTACCCCGGCATCCATGGTCACATCTAGGAGTGGATTTTGTGATGGACCTCCCAAGTTCCAAAGGCAATACTTGTATCTTAGTAGTAGTTGACCGCTTTTCCAAATCCCACTTCAAAAACTCCCTTCGGCTAAGGAGACAGCGGAAACCCTATTTCATCAGGTTTTTCGGGTTTATGGTCTTCCCGAAGACATCGTATCTGACCGAGGGCCCCAATTCATCTCCCGGTTCTGGAAGGCCTTCTTCAAACTTTTGGGTGTGACCGTAAGTCTGTCTTCTGGGTATCACCCCCAAAGTAATGGACAAACCGAGCGCAACACTCTTGGGACCAGTTCATTGCCTGGGCGAGTATGCGCAGAACTCACTCCGACAGCCCGCCACAGGCCTCACACCTCACATTTCAGTTTGTGCTCGGTTACCTCACTTCCCCTGTAATGGAATGCCATCTGAGGTACCCTCCGTGACTCATTGGTTCCAGGAGAGTGAGAGAGTTTGGGAAACAGGTCACCAACAACTGCAACGGGCAGTTTGAAGACAACGCACCGTCACCGATGTGAGGAGAGCCGATACTCCCATTTTCCAGTCTGGACAAAAGGTCTGGCTCTCCACTGGCGACATCCAACTTCGACTGCCCAGTAAGAAGCTGAGTCCCAGATTCATTGGTCCCTTCACCATCCTCGCACAGATCAACCTGGTCACCTATAAGTTAAGTCTCCCGCACAAATACAAAATTCACCCTACCTTTCACGTCTCCCTACTGAAACCATATCACTCACCCAGTTTTCCTGTGTTCACAGAGCCTGGCCCCGAAAACGAACCCCCACCAACCCCCCCAAAAGGCATTGGAGCTGGAGGACGGAACGATCTACGCTGGTAAAGAAATCTTGAGGTCCCACCGTCGAGGGGGTCGTCTCGAATATCTCGTCGACTGGGAGGGGTACAGCCCTGAGGAGAGGAGTTGGGTCCCACGAGATGACATCCTCGATCCAAATCTCCTCAGGGAATACCACATCCCCAACTGCCTGCTCCCAGAGGAAGGGGCCGTCCACCCCGACGACGGGTCCAGCGGCCCTCGGGAGCGGTCCGTGGAGGGGGGGGGGTTCTGTCACGGAAAGACCAGGCTCCACCCTCAATCTCCGTTCACCATCACCCGAGTTCTGAGCACACACCTGATTCACATTAGCACTACACCATAAATACACCTCACTTCCCCACAATCAGTGTCTGACCTCGATCACAGAAACAGACTCCGCACCGTACCTGATCATAGAAGCTACATTCGTGTCTCGTCTTGTCTTGTCTCCTCGCCGAATTCCCTGTCCTGTCTCCTGCAACTCCGTCTCGTATCCTGTGTCGTCCTCGCTGATTGTTCCACGTCGTCATTGTTTGTCTTCACGCCCCCACCAGCTCCTTCAGCCACGCAGATAAGACTTTCCCGTTATTTTTCATTAAGTGTCTCGTTATTCAACAAACTGCTAATAAAGACCCGTTCGGGTGTCTCCCGTAACAATAACCTTGCAGCCCGCAAAGACTGGCATTGCAAATCAAGTACAGTATCAGTATTTTTCGAGTTATCTGGAGTTATTCCACTTATTTTAGCTTCACAGTATTAGCTCTATTGAAGTTGTGATGAAACTGTGATGTCAATGTCAAGTTAACAATCAATATTAATCATGACAAAACAGAAAGAATGTGATTCAAATGAATTTAGTATTTCAATATGTGAACCAAATGTGTGATGTTTTTATTTTTATTCCATGCCTTGGTCCAATTCTAAATACAGTATATTTATCAGATATATCATAATTTATTCAGATCCATGTATTATGTTATTATGTTGGCCCAGAAGAACAAAGTATTTTTCTTCTGGTGTTTGCTCTTTTCCTGTGTTTATATATGTTTATTCCTGTATATCTGTATTTTCCTTTTCCTGTCTATCTTTTTCTTTCCCTGAGTAAGTATGTTTTTCCTGTGTATGTTTTTTTTCTGTGTATGCGTATTTTTTTTTTTTGTCTATCTGTAAGTTTGATTACAGATGTGTGAGTTAACAGGGGTGAGTTAACAGGGGTCACCTGTTTATGCGTATGACTTTTCCTGTGTATGTATATGAAAAGTCATACAATAAATAAATAATAAATAAGATTTTACAAATAAATTTCACCCTGAAAAAAAGAGTGTGTGCACAGCAATTTGTGACACCATCAATACTACCTGTCAATTTGCCACACGTATCCCTGAGAAGTGTGAAAAACATACTCACACAAAAACACACACACACACACACACACACACACACACACACACACACACACACATCGTCTATACTTATCTTATCATTTTGATTTATACAAGCTCATATTTCATGCAACGTCCATAATTCTTTTTATTGTGTAAGGCTGCTTTGTAACAATGACAATTGTTAAAAGCGCTATACAGATAAAATTGAATTGAATTTAATTGAATACCACTTTATCCTGTATTCAGGGTTGCAGGGGGTCTGGATCCTGTTCCAGGAGGCTTTGGGCATAGAGAAAGGTGCACACACACATACAGTATAGTCACACACTATGGGCAATTTGGGAACACCAATTCGCCTAATCTGCATGTCTTTAGAATGTCGAAGGAAACCGCAGAACCAGGAGGAAACCCCCGAAGTACAGGAAGAACATGCAAACTCCATGCACAAAGAGACGGGAATCGCTTCATCACAAATAAACATTAGAGTTGTACCAGGATCAACAATTAACAAATACAGTCGAACCTTGGATTGAGAGCATAATTAATTTGGGAAGTGTGCTTGTATAGCAAAACACTTGTAAACCAAAGCAATAAGAACTAATGAAAACTGAAAGATTATTCATTCCATAACCCCAAAAAATAAATACATAAAAATAATTCATATAAAATATAAAGTAAAAATAAAACAAATTTACCTGCACTTAACTTTGAAAAAAATAAATAAATTGCGACAGATAAGTGTTGCATTAGTTTTTCCGTTAGTGTTGCACGCTCTGTGTATGTGTGTGTGTGTGTGTATGTGTGTATATCATATATCATATCAGTATTGCAGCCAGGATTATACTGTATGCTCATCATGAACATGAATGCCGTGGCAAAGTTGGGCTTTCAATCAATTATTTTTCTAAGCCAGAATGTTTATACAGAAGAAAAAAGAAGAATAATTAGAATTTGGAGCACAATTTGTACTAATTAGTATTTTGTTTTATATCAGAATGATATAAATTGTACATACAGGGACAAAGATAAACATACTGAACCTAAAACTTCAGAAAACTATACTGTGCATAGCGATCTGAAAGCTACAGGCCTGAAATGTAAGCTGACTCTCTTCTGTTTATCACAATACAAGTTCCAGTATTTTAAAGGCTGATTTTGCTTAATGTGAAATCGCATTTGAATTTTTCATTCAGTTCCAATGAATAAATATTTCATCCCAGTTCCACTGAAAGTCTCATCTACCTCAGCATGTGTAACCTAATCTACTTACTAATCTAAGATACATATGTACACAGTGTATAGTTGATTTAGGCCTTGCTTCCTGCATCATGATGGCAACATAATTTGAGGTTTTAGAGAGTCCTTTGGAATTTCTTTACGTTATCAATCCTATGCGTCAGGAAGGGCATCCGGAGTAAAACCCGTGTCAAGCTTGTATGTGTGGACCAGATAGTCCACTGTGGTGATCCCTTGAGTAGCCGAAAGACCAACAATATCTTAAATTTTATAGGAATTGGACGAGCCCTCTAGGATAAGTATGTAAAAGTCTTATACTTGTCGAAATGCACAAAATGCTAAATGGCTGACCTCCTCTTATTGGGTTTAATTGAGAAAATTGAAATTTAACCCATGTATTTTTTACAATTTTGTGCAGATAAGTGAAATTGGATGCCCAATCAAGAACAATATCACAGAAGGTGACAAGCACTGGAGTCACAATTTTGGCATGTGTATGTGAATACACTCAGCACAGTTTTAGGAATAAATACCTCTTTTTGCTTTGGGACAATGATTCCACAAATTATGGAAACCGCCCTCTCTGGTCCATGTTGCCATGTTTTCATTGTACAAGTCATGTAGATCCTTAAGGTGCACTTTAATGCTGTGAATTTTCTTTTCTACCGCATAAAACACAACCGGTTGTGTTGGTTTCAGATAAGATGACTGGTAAGGCCACTGAAGAACATTTAAGTCGTTCTGATGTTCATGAAGCTAAGAGTGTCATTATGGCACATTATAGTGCCAAGAGTGATCATTAGAAATAGATTAATCATGGCTATGAATAGTCAGCAACAAATATATGTGTTATAAACATTTTTTTTTTTTTTTTTTACTGATTACAGTGCCATGTTGTTCTGCTTTGGGTACACTGCTCCTAGTATGCTTTCTTTCGCACCCCACCCTCCTTTAATATGTTGCAACATGTAAATATAATGGGATGCAATTTAAACCAGCCAGATCAACAACACCTGAAAATTCACCAAGACAGGTTTGTTTAGTTTACAATGGAAATTTTACCTTGTTAACAAAACATCCTGCTCTTCAAATGAGAAAATATTAGCATTACAAATGCATATTCATTTAATATTTAGGCTTATGTACAAACATTACACTGTTAAAATCCAACTAGATAAATGTTTAATTAATTAATATTGTATTGTTGTCCCAACTTCTTACAGTTTTATTTGTTCAGACAACAGGTAACATTGAGGAGGATTGAGTCAGAGGGATGACGGCTGGCCTTTTGGAGCTAATATTTAGTTTGGCCGTTAACAAAGGTTTTGGAGGGTACTGTAGTCTTTGAGGGCCTGGGAGACTATAAAGCCATTCAAACCATTTCTATTGGCATTGGAGAGACACGCTCCCATCAGATTCACATGTTGAGGAACAAACTTTTGGTGCAATAAATTCTTTTTTGTGTGTGTGTCTGTTGACATGTTGGTGTCACAGTCAGGTCAGGCTCTGAACTCAATCAGACACCACGCCCTTTATCTCCGGAGTTCTAATCACCTTCACCTGTCTCCAATCAATGGAAATCCATAAAAACCACACACCGTGCATCAGTCAGTGTCCGGGCTCGTAGATACGAAAGTGGACTCAACCGCCATCTTCAAGTAAGAAGACTTTTTGTTAAGATACTAATTTACCTTTGTTCTTGTTCCCAGAAAGGACCTCGGTCACGGTATCCCTGTCGCGAGAAATTCCTCCTCTGCTGTCACCTCCGTTCGTGCGCCTCGTCTACCCTTCTTCACGCTGCAAGAATAAAAGTGATCCTTTCCGGTGATTCAGAAAACCCTCCMTAGCTAACCTGCTTCCCGTACCATTYCCCGCCTGTGTTTCATTCTGTGGTTCTCACAGCCGAAATAAAATCACTCATCCTATTACTAACCTTGTTGTGGAGTCCGTCTTTGTTACAGAAACCCGGACCTGTTAAACACAACCGAGGATGAGTGAACCAAACCCGATACTGGAGCTAGCGAATCAGCTTCGCCCAGCATTGCAAGCTACACCACCCCCGCCATTACAGGACGCCGCCAGCGCWGCCGCCGCTTCCTCGGCGCTCCCCGTTTCCACTCCTATGGCGCGACCACCGTCATTCTCTGGTGTGGCGGGGAATTGCAASGGTTTTTTACTCCAGTGCTCCCTGACGTTCGCCATGCAGCCGGCCTTATTCCCTACCGATCAGGCAAAAATAGCCTATCTAATTTCTCTTTTATCTGGACAGGCACTACAATGGGCCGAATCCATCTGGTCACAGGGGGGACCGCTGACACAATCTTATGATCTCTTCCGGGCCCATTTCAAGGAGGTGTTTGAGCGGAGTGACAGTGAAGCATCTGCAGGTGAGCAGTTGTACCAGCTGAAACAGGGTAACCGCTCTATCCAGGATTATGCACTACAATTCCGCACTCTAGCAGCAGCGAGTGGATGGAATGAACAGGCGCTCATCACTACTTACCGTCAGGGATTAGAACCCAATCTAAGACTCATGCTGGCCACCTATGATGATGACATGGGWTTAGAGCAGTTCATCCAACTGTCCATGCGTTGCTCTGCTCGTCTAGCGTCCTGTAAGCAGGACCGTCTCTCCTCCCCAAGCTCAATGGCTGACAACTCACTCCGAGTCTCCTGAAGAGCCCATGCAACTGGATCGGGGACGGATCACTCCAGCCGAGAGACAGAGAAGGTTTACCCAGGGTCTCTGCCTGTACTGCGGCARCAGGGGGCATCTCAGGGATGAGTGCCCCACTCGTCCTTCAYGAACCAGGGTGAGTGTGATTTCAAATGATATTGATAAATTACAGCCCCTTACTACCGCTGTAAGCCTTACTGCCTCTTATGTTACGGTTTCAGTGGCGGCCCTCCTCGACTGAGGTTCAGCGGGCAACTTCATCTCCGGAGCCTTGTGCCGACATCTCAGACTCAAGACAATMCCGACGAAGAAGCATTACCAGATCCAGTCCATAACCGGGAAACCCCTGTCTCGCAGAACAGTTCATCAGCTCGCAGGTCCAGTCAGTCTTCAGATCGGTTTGTTTCACCAAGAGGAAATCCAGCTATTGGTATTAGAGGAATCTACCTCCGATGTTATCCTAGGACGCCCGTGGTTAATCCAGCATAACCCCATCCTATCTTGGACCACCGGGGAAGTACTTAAGTGGGGAAGGAACTGCACTCCCTCCTGTTTCCCTACACTACCGTTAAAAATTCAACCCTTGAAACTCCAAACTACGTCAATCGAGASCCCCATTGGACATCAGTCGGTAGAGATACCTCCTCAGTACTCCTCCTTTGCGGACATCTTCTGCCCTAAACGGGCATCTCGGCTACCACCTCATCGTCCTTGGGATTGTGCGATCGAGCTACTTCCTGGGGAACCSCTACCTCACGGACGCATATATCCTCTTTCACTTCCCGAAAGGAAAGCTATGGAGGAGTACATTGCCGAGGCCATTCAACAGGGTTATATTCGCCCTTCCACTTCCCCGGCCGCCTCCARTTTCTTCTTTGTGGCCAAGAAGGGGGGTGGTTTAAGGTCCTGCACAGACTTCCGTAAATTGAATCAAGCTACCATCAAGTTCCGCTATCCCTTACCCTTGGTCCCGGCGGCCTTGGAGTGTCTCCGTGGGGCAAAATTATTCACAAAACTCGACCTCAGGAGTGCCTACAACTTGATTCGAATTAGAAAAGGGGACGAATGGAAGACTGCATTTGTGACACCGACCGGCCATTACGAGTACCGGTTGATGCCTTATGGACTGGTGAAGGCCCCTGCAGTTTTCCAAAATTTCATGCATGAAGTCCTTCGAGAGTTCCTTCATAGGTTTGTCATAGTGTATATATAGATGACATTCTAATCTTTTCCAGGTCAGAAGTGGAACATTACCGCCACGTCACCCGAGTACTCACCAAACTACGGGAGTTTCAATTATTCCTGAAGGCTGAGAAGTGTGAATTCCATCAATCATCCGTCCAATTTCTCGGCTATATTATCGATCAAGAAGGAGTTAAAATGGACGAAGGGAAGGTGTCGACCATTATCAACTGGCCCAAACCCACGACCCTAAAGGAATTACAGCGATTTTTAGGCTTCGCCAACTTTTATAGGAGATTCATAGAGAATTACAGCACCACGGCTGGCCCCTTGACCTCTCTACTCCGAGGAAAGCCTAAATCACTGCAATGGAACCCTGAGGCCACCTCAGCGTTTCAACAGTTAAAGCAAGCCTTTGTGTCTGCGCCTATTCTCGTTCACCCAAATCCAGAAGACCCCTTTGTAGTGGGAGTAGATGCTTCAACAACTGGAGTTGGGGCCATTTTATCTCAGCACCAGGGGAAACACCACTCTCCACCCATGCGCCTTCTTCTCGAGAAAGTTCAGCCCGGCTGAGAGAAATTACAATATAGGAGACCGTGAGCTCCTCGCCATCAAGATGGCATTGGAAGAATGGAGACATTGGTTGGAGGGAGCTGCCCACCCATTTCTAGTATTAACGGACCACAAAAACTTACAATATCTGAGGGAGGCGAAGAGGGTCAATCCACGACAGGCAAGGTGGGCTATGTTCTTTACCCGTTTTAACTTTAAAATTTCCTATCTACCAGGTACAAAGAACACCAAGGCCGACGCCCTCTCAAGATTGCATGCACCCAGTGACTCCACTGAGGAACCCGTGTCAGTTCTTCCGGAGGAGATCTTTGTCAACCCCATCGAATGGCAATCCCCGGCGTCCATTTCCGAACCAGCTCCAA
>QMIH01001163.1:1024-46492 GCA_003987875.1 Clarias batrachus | reverse complement strand
TGATATAACGTAAGTGATGATATAACGTAAGGTCATTGAGTAACAAATTGAAAATTTCTTCTCCTACTGCCTTTTGACTGTACTGCCCTACACCCAGGCTTATGATTTTGCTGTTAGAATGCAGTTTTGCTAGTTTTCTTTAAATATAAGTGTGTACATTTACTAAGACATTAAAACATTGTGCCTTCTTTTATTGAATAAAAGGAACAGCATCAGACCTGATGACATAAGTAGCAGAGTTGATTTGTTTTCCACAGCTGCTGTTGGCTAAGATGCCTCCATTGCCCACCACAGCGCATGAGTGCCATGGTGCTCCTTTCAATGGGTTCTCCTAAACACATGCACACACACATTCACACATTCTACTATCATATACTGTCATTTTAGTGTGTAACACATTTCAATAATACCATACCTTGGGAAATAAATTGAACAGGTCTGGTGTCACCACCTTTTTCCTTTTTTGCTCTCCMTCAAATGTAATATTTGTCCCCACAGGTGAGTTGTCCTGTGTAACCACTGCGTTGGGAATAGCATTACAGCTGCTGCCAAGCAATGACCTGGAGAAAAKGCAATCATTCATAATTAATTTTCTAAAACAARGAGTAGAAAAAACTTCAGTAATTATACTTTGGTAATTTACTGAAATATTAAACTGGTATACAGTATTAAATCTTAGTTGAGTGTTATTTAAAAAGAATACTTGTACTTTCAGTTTATGTGCCCTATTTTTGTACAGTACCAAGATTATGATTTAACTTAAAAGCACCCATTCAGTTTCAATAATGTAGAAAGACAATTTGTCATTTGTCATACTACAATAATTAGAGTTAATGGGGTAATTTTGTACATCCTATGATGGATTAGCTACCGTTTTTCCTGTTCTTAACTTGACATATGCTGTGTTTGTTTGTTCCTAACCCCAAACAAAAACCGCATATGCAGACAAAGGAGAGAACTATATTTTTATATATTTTATATACTTTGAAAATTAAATCTACTTTTAATCATTAGTTGGAAGCAGATTCCAAATTGAAAAAGCTGTTCCCCTGAATTAAATAACGGTAAAAGTTACAAGAAACCATGAACTAAGCTTAAACAACCAAAAAGTCAATCTAAAGATGCCAAAGCCCAGAAATCATTGCAGGTCTCAACGCATTCTGGGGTTGGCCAGTTGGAGCCTGGGGGAGATGACAAAACCTAGGACGGTGATAGACACTGTGTGAAACTCGCACTTCTATGCTTTAATGTACAAATTTTTTAAAAGTCTCTTTAATACTTGGCGAACGTGGCGATGGTGCTCCTGCAGGTCATGAGAAAAAAAATGTTGTCCAAATAGACAGTAAGCCTCTGAGCACATAATTGATAAGACTCTGTAAGATGGCAGGGGTGTTAATGAGTCCGAAAAGAACCACCAAATATTCATAGTTCCTTGTCGGGGTGTTGAAAGCAGTCTTTCACTCATCACCCTCCCTAATTCGAACGAGATGATAAGCATTGCTGTGGGAATTTTCAATAACAAACAGGCAGATCTCCTCAGAGTGGTTCAATGAAAACATAACAAGCATAAGTGGAAGGGTTCAGCATGTGATAGTTTGCGTCTAAGGCCTGAACAAATTGCGGGGGTTCCACTGGCACACATGGATGACTTTTAGCACCCTGGCCATAGAAGCGTGGTTCTGGAAGTCTGTCTGAAGGAGCAACCTCTAATGCTCCCAGTCTGACTAGAGGGCATCTCCTTTTAGCGGGCAGTTCTTGAGTGGGTGCCCCAAGGCCCCACAATAGAAGCAGGCCCTCTCCTGGCAGCAGCGCCGTCTCTCCTCCTCTGACATATGAGTCCTGTCTAACTGTATGGGCTCCTCCTGATCGGCCTGTCTTGGAGGAGGGGAGACATGAGCTGTCCTGGGATGAAATGAACTCCTAGCGAGAGATGATCTCCTGAAAGCTTATCTCAAATGGAGGTGCAAGTCAACATGACCAGCAAGATCCATGAGCCTGTTAAGATGGGTGAGTAGCTCTTGGGATCTTGACTGGCTCTGACAAGCCCTTGAGGAAAACATCAGATAGGGCTCTATCATTCCATCCACTTGAGGCTGCTAGGGTCTGAAATTTGATGGTGTAATCGTAAGCACAGCATGACCCTTGGTGAATTCTTAACAACTTGGTTCAAAGCCATTAAATCAGAGCGAAGCGACAAATCCAAATCGTAAGATGAGAAGCGAAGACACAAGAAAACAAAGTGAAACCAGCAATGTCAAAACCATGAAATGAAATTAAACAATAATCTGACAAAGAACTAGTGCGCTGCGCTTCCTTGGCGGAGACATGACAGGGGGCAGCGTTAATCTCCAAAAGCACTGCTCCACCTAGATTCTTGTGTGTGTTTTTGACAATTCTTCGTACATTCATTTATTTGTTCTCAGTACTTTCTCCATCCCTGTTTGTCACATATTCACAAATAGTTTTTTTCTGTTTATCATTCTTGTTGTGTTGCTATGTTGTGTTCTGTGTGTCAGTTACCTAAATGATCTAAAGTTATTGTCCTGCTTGACCCACGTTTGACTGTAACTTGCTAATAGTTTGTCAATAATGCCACGTTCCCTGAAAGACACACACACACACACACACACACACACACACACACACACAATAAGCAGTGACAAGTTTCAGCTTGCTTGATAATATTTTGTATAATATCAGCTTGTATAATGTTTCTATGAACAGTGTGGCATTCTCACTTTCTGTTTACAGGATTTTGTTTCAGTTTTGATAGATAGATGGCAGCTTCATCACTGTGAGGAGACAGAATGTATTGCCAAGACTATAGATTAAAGACTGAGAAAAAGGGGTAGTATTAAGTGCATAGCATACATATGTAGTGTGCTAAAATGAGAGTGGTTTTGACCTTGTATAGGTTGGGTGGAAAGTAACTAGGCATTAAAAATTTGTAAAACTCCATATTTTGAATGCAAATTTATTTAAACAAATTGTACGTGTACTTTATTACATAGGAAAATGAAAGTAAATCTTAAAATTTTAACGCATGGTTGGTGTGAACCAGTTTCCTCAAACGGCCGAGGATAAAATGCATAGTCATCAGAAGGAAGTCGTTTGGGAAACTGCTGAGAACCTCCTGAACCTGTTCCTCCAAGTCTTCCAGTGTGTGAAGCTTTGTGCTGGATGCCTCCTCCTTCGCATAGCCACACAGGAAAAAATCACATGGAGTAAGGCAGGGAGATTTTCCTCGCCACTGTCGCCGACACCCTTGACTTGCTCATCTGGGACAATCTCATTGTTATTTAAAGACATTTTTTCTCACTTATACACACTTCCATAAATTTTTTTTTCATTTTGTGACGCTAATTTTTGAGAAAATGACTATTGTTAAAAGTGCTATATACACACATGGACAAAATTGTTGGTACCCTTCGGTCAATGAAAGAAAAACTCATAATGGTCAGCTAGATGTTCCTGTGACTACAGTTGCACATATTATTCAGAAATTTAAGATCCATAGGACTGTAGCCAACCTCCCTGGACGTGGCCGCACGAGGAAAATTGATGACAAATCAAAGAGACGGATAATCCGAATGCTAACAAAAGAGCCCAGAAAGACTTCTAAAGATATCCAAGGTGAACTTCATGCTCAAGGAACATCAGTGTCAGATCGCACCATCCGTCGTTGTTTGAGCCAAAGTGGACTACATGGGAGACGACCAAGGAGGACACCATTGTCGAAAACAAATCATAAAAAAGCCAGACTGGAATATGCCAAACTACATGTTGACAAGCCACAAAGCTTCTGGGAGAATGTCCTATGGACAGATAAGACAAAAATGGAACTTTTTGCCAAGGCACATCAGCTCTATGTTCACAGATGGAAAAATGACGCATATCAAGAAAAGAACACTGTCCCTACTGTGAAACATGGAGGAGGCTCTGTTATGTTCTGGGGCTGCTTTGCTACATCTGGCACAGGGTGTCTTGAATCTGTGCAGGGTACAATGAAATCTCAAGACTATCAAGGGATTCTAGAGAGAAATGTGCTGGCCAGTGTCAGAAAGCTGGGTCTCAGTCGCAGGTCAAGGGTCTTGCAACAGGACAATGACCCAAAACACACAGCTAAAAACACCCAAGAATGGCTAAGAGGAAAACATTGGACTATTCTAAAGTGGCCGTCTATGAGCCCTGACCTCAATCCTATTGAGCATCTTTGGAAGGAGCTGAAACATGCTTGTCTGGAAAAGGCACCCTTCAAACCGGAAACAACTGGAGCAGCTTGCTCATGAGGAGTGAGGAGGCCAAAATACCTGCAGAGAGGTGCAGAAGTCTCATTGACAGTTACAGGAATCGTTTGATTGCAGTGATTGCCTCAAAAGGTTGTGCAACAAACTATTAAGTTAGGGGTACCATCATTTTTGTCCAGGCCTGTTCCATGAGTTAATTTTTTTTTATAATTCCGTTGAAGCATGGTTGAAAAGCAATGTCTGACTTTCATTGGTTAACATTCATAGAATTCTTATTTATTATTACTTTTGTCAGATTAAAGTTATTTCTGTGACCATTGTGAGTTTTTCTTTCATTGACCGAAGGGTACCAACAATTTTGTCCACATATGTATATAAAAATTGAATTGAATTGAATTGAACTGAAAATTAAATAAGATCTGGACTTCTTGGAGGCCATTCATGAGGTCCTTGTTATCCCAGCCAACGTCCTGGAAAATGTTGGTCTAACAACGCATGCACAGAAAGAGGAAAATGGGATGGTGCTCCAGTGATACTACAAGTTCTATAGCCATTACATATTGCCTTAATTTTCACCCAACCTGTATATGACATTACATTTAGATTTGAAGACTACACTTTAAAGTTGTGAAAGTATTAAATTATAATGTAAAAGTCTTGGTTATCTCAAAGTAAATCTATTTTTGTAAACTTAAGTGCCAATTTAACAAAGTAATGATTGTATGTTTTTTTTCTCCTAACTGCTACATTTGAATAAAAATGCTTGTAATTCCATCATCTATTCCATACCTGCTAATTACATAAGAAATAAAAGTAAATGTTATGCTGCTGAACAGCTTAAGGTATGTGCACTGTATGAGTTTTTACAGTTTGCCCTGCCCTGCAAGCCTATGCAAAATATGTGCAAAATTTCATGCAGTATACTGTGTGTGTCATAAAAAACACATAAATTTTAGAAATGGGCTTAAAATTAATTCATTAAACTATTAAGAAACATTTCTTTCTTTAGTTTATGCACATTACTTATCTATCAAATTTTGGAAAATTTGTAATAAACAAAAAACTGTATATTTAAAATGTGTTTGTATAACATGTACTTGTGTAAAGTGTATGCTAACTGTGTTCCACTCTCACCTTCTGCCTGATAAATGTTCTTTAACATCAGATGGATCTCTGAAAGTTGTATTTAGTAGGAGGGTGAGAAAAAAAAAACAGTCAAAATCTTTCTCATAATGAAATATAAAACAACAGCAATAGCGTCTATGTTTGTGTATTTGAACACCTGTTTCTTTTATTTAATTACAGTTTAATCACTGTCGTTACTAGTGTTGGGGGATGTTACTTTTTAAAGTAACTAATTACATTACAAAATTACTGTCTTCAAAAAGTAATCAGTTGCATAACTGTGTTACTTTCTGATAAAAGTAACTAATTCGAGTACTTTTTCATTGCAGAAAATGAAAACTCCTTTGTGCTTCCTCATGCATGTTGTTTTATTCAAGACCTTCATAATTATTCTACCATCATCACTCAGCGAAGTTTTGCCCATAACCTGTTAACTACTAATACCACTATTTCACCTATGCAGCTTTGCACGGTGGCCGTAAGTACGATTCATCATGATTCACCGCAATTTCAAGCAGAGTCAGACCGCATAGGTGAGATAGGGGTATAACAGCAGGAATATGAATATGTGCACCACACGATGTTTTTAATTATAAGAGCCCTTATGCTGGGTGTTAGAGTGGGTCAATGAAATAGGAGATGGTGAGAGTGCTTGTGATACACACGGGAAGACCTTCCCGTTTGGAGATAGCGTGGGATTATTAATTAAGGAACTTAAAAGGAAAATAAATGAAAAAGTGAAAACACAAAATAAACAGAGCTCCGCCGTCTACGCGAGAACAGACGGGGCTCTGGAAAATAAAACAAAACTTGTCCTCTCGGGGCGTTCACCCTTACCGAGGATTTTGCAAGAGAGAGAGACAGAGTTTGTGCTTCGTGCACCAACAAACTATACTGAGCGTGCACGCTGTACTGCTGCGTGCCGCTCTCTCTATCTCTCTCTCTCTCACTCGCTCTCACCGGCGTCTTCAATAGACAGAGGCTGGAGCTTTGCCTCTGTCTCAAAACAGCTGTCTGTCTGTCTGTCTGTCTGTCTTTTATTTTCTTTCTTTCTTTCTTTTCTTTGTCTTTGGCCCTGATACCTTCACCGGTGCTACCTAAATGATCGCACGGTATCACCTAAGAGTGCGCCGGTATCAGGACCCTTAAATAAACACGCCGTCAGGTGTGGCTCATTCAGGCTGATTGCCTGACGGCGGCGTTGCCTAGCAACCGTGTGTATAAATGGCCGTGCTTTTGCCTGTTCAGAACTCCGCGTGGTAACAGCTTAAGCACGGCTCTGCCCTTCGCGCGGCCTGTGTCGTTACAAATTCATTTCTAGTGAATGATATAGGATGGATATATTGCATGGTAATAGGTATCATAACAACTATAACAACATCTGACCATATCATAGTTATGTATATATACTGTATGTTCTTTATTCTAATATGGAACCCATATTAAATTGTGTTGGTAAATGTCATGCTAGATTTGAACTGAAGTGCTTTTGCTTATCCCAAAATGGTACTCAATTCCTAAGAGCAAACCTTTAAAGTAACTAAAGAAACTAACTCATAACTTGTTACATGCTAAATGCATCAAAACCACACAGACCAGCTACCAACCAATCCACAGTTACTGATAAGGAAATAGGACTGTCAAACCAATATGGAGTTTATTGCCTTTTTATAGGAAAGTGATGTGATACAAACGATAACATGTTGGTTCATTATTGTTGGTAACTATTAATACTATCTGAACAACACATGGCAGTTCCTGATAAACTAGATAAATTTACTTCCACTCGCCTGAACTTCCACATCAGCCCTATTCTCATTAGCTGCACTACCTATGGCATTCAAGCACTTTGCTTACTTTATATCTATAGACTTCAGAAAGTGTAAAAGCCGCTAAGGACTTATGCCATCTATTACTGTACACTCTAATTGTATTATATCCAGTGTCTACCATTTGTGATTTAGATAAGAATGCACAACCATTTAGAATTATTAGGAAGTCAGTTAACATTCATGTTAACACATAAGTGTTTGATTGTTAATGTGTTCTGCTGAGTTCTACCTACTTCGGGCAAAGGAAGCACTTAGAAGATCAGTGAATAAAATGATAAAAAGAAAAATCAGGATCAGCCACTTACCTGTAAGGAAAGAAGTACCAAAGCAGAATGCTGCTTAAAGAGGCTAAGAACAGGCCAGATAGCAGTCTTAATATATTAACCTTCATATCTGATACGTGTAGTCAGTTTGTTGCTCAGCTCATGTTAATAAATATGTTTGTGTAAATCCACCCTCTTTTTCTGTTTTTTTTTGGTTTAATTCTCTCTCTCTCTCTCTCTCTCTCTCTCTCTCTCTTTTTAAATCTCTTGGTCTTTACTTTCTGAGAATATCTTTCATCTTTCTTTTGGCCTATCATAATATTTTTACCTTAAACAGTTTGTTCCTTCTGCATTCTAAACCACATCTACCCATATTTTAGCCTACAGTTCCTCTGTTCAGTAACATGAAAACTTGACTTTCTTGCTTTTGGTAGTCAGTTTATCCTGATGAATAAATTTACTCTGATTGTAGCCTAGTTTATGAAATGTTTGTGACTGAATGAAAACCAACCAAATAAAATCCAAGCAGTCCATGTAACCCCTTTTATGCATAAATATTGTTTTCTAAATAAAACACACACACACGCGCACACACACACACACACACACACACACACACACACACACACAAACACACACACACACACACACACACACACACACATGTATACAATTTCTTTTAACCTAAAATTATCAATCATTATGTGAATTTTTACATTAAAAAGTATGTATATACAAATAAAGAAGTCTTTTTATGTCATTTTCTTTTGGATTTAATGTTGAAAGTTTGTAAAGTTAACAGGGCGATAAGGTGACCAAACCATATATTAAAATGACATACAGAGAGCCATTATCATGACTATTTCAACAGGTGGTGTGCAGCATTTATTTGCCCTGGCTGAAAGTCTGTGCCTTGCATGTAGTGTGTAAAAATAAGTAAACTATATAACCTATATACCAAATGTCGCCGTCACCCTCGGCTTGCTCATCAGGGATCTCATGATCTAGACACATTTGTCTCCCACATACACACTTCCATAAATTTTCTTTTCATTTTGTGAAGCTGCTTTGAGACAATGACCATTGTTAAAAGTGCTATAGAAATAAAATTGAATTGAATTGAATAAAAGTCATGGATTACGCTCTGCTGAAAAAAGTTAGACACACTCAGGTACTGAATACTAAACGTAATCCGAACATGCGGATTAATAAACCTAGATGCATGTTTCTCAGCCCCACCCCATAAAAGAGTGTATTCAACGAAAGGTCGCCCACAAGAGTTGTGCGCGAAGCACTGAGTTTCTGCGGATTCCAAAATTTACATTGTTACCTCTTTTTATTGACTGGAATGGAAGAGACGGAACGTTTACGTATCATAACATGCATTGTACTGTTTTTAATCACTTTATACACAACCCATGATTTTTATGCTATTTTACACATGGAAAATACAAATGGAATAATTTTCTTTAGTTTATTTATTTTAATTATTTATAAAATATAAAATAAAAATATTCTATAAAAATAGAAAAAATAGAAAATTATTCTGTATAGAGTGTTTAAAAAAAACAATACAATGATTCGGAAATTTTTTCGCTTCCTAGGATTAAAAATGGTAACAATGTCAATTTTAGGATCTAGAAGATTTTACTCACTCACTCATCATCTATACCGCTTAATCCTGTATTCAGGGTCACGGGGGGCCTGGAGCCTATCCCAGGAGACTTAGGGCAGATGGCAGGGTACACCCTGGACAAGGTGCCAATCCATCGCAGGGCACAAACACACACACACATACATTCACTACTACGGGCAATTTGGGAACGCCAATTAGCCTAACCTACATGTCTTTGGAAAGTGGGAGGAAACCCACCAAGCACGGGGAGAACATGCAAACTCCATGAACACAGAGACGAGAATCGAGCCTGGCTGGGGATTGAACCCGGACCCTGGCGGTGCAAGGCGACAGTGCTAACCACGACACCACTGTGCCACCCAGAAGATTTGATAAATTTAAGAAAATTTTACATAAATTTAAGAAGAGGCCTGAAGCACTGCAGGTCTTCAGAAGGGCCTTAGATCAAAGAGGTTGGCGTGCATTTTAGTTTCTCTGAATGTTTAGGTGAGAACAACTGATTCACACCCGGGGAGGGATCAATTATTTGCATTTGAATGTTGACTGACATTGTAAAGAAAACAGAGTAACACTAAAAGAACAACAACCCATGATAAATAGGAATAAGCGGCCCTGATTATTCTGCATAAATATTATTGAGTACAACAAAATTCTTTTTTTAGGCATGCAGTTGATCACTGATTAGACAACAGTATGTGGGAAATTAAAGAAGAGGATCACCATGCCGGCTCACCATCCCGAGCCCAAACCTCATTTAAATTAAATTAACCAATATTGTAAGTAAACAATAGCCCACATTTAGAAATGCATTTTGTTTAGACTATAAAAAACAATCCTGTATCTATTTTTAAGAGTGCCAGCTGCCCATTTTCATTTAGAAGTTTTTTTAAACCATTTTTAAACCATTTTACTATTTTTACTTTTACTATTTAATTTACGTCGAAATAACATTAAGAATGAGATAAATAAAACTTTTTTAAAAATTATTGATTCAATTTGGAAGGAGTAAACTGTTGTCCTCAAAAATTTAAAAGATGAGCACTCATGTCCATCAATCTGATGTACAATCTGATATCTGGAGAAACTCCCAGGTGCAGCTTTGTGTAGTTAACGTCAAAAGCAAAAAAAAAAAAAAAACCTTAAAAAAAAACATCAACCTCCTCCACCAAAAAGTCTGGAACACAGAGTACAGGATGCGTCACACAGCACAAATATATTATACTATACCCGTATTATACCAAATAATGTCAGCTAGAAATACCCCAAATAAAATACATCCACTGTTTTAGCCACGACAGAGACATTACAGCCAGCGGTACTTTTCAGAAGTTGAAAAATAAGGCTGCGTTGAGCAAGGTGCATGAGCGCTGAGTGTCTGGGAGAAATCACCGATATCGCTGGGGCAATTTTTTAAATAGATGCTATCTTTAATAATCCATGGAGGTTTAGAGCTGTACACACATGCATTCTCGGATAAACAACTCTTAAAACTATATTTTGTGACAGTAATATAACAGTAATATTTTAAACATTATGGAAGCTGCCATTTTGAAAAAACAAACTGTGAATAAAGAATAAACCAGTTGTTGGGTTAAAAATAACCCAATCAGGTGTTCATTTGTAAATGGCTCACTACATATCATTTGACCCAGCATAAGCCAACCCAACAATGTGTTTAAAGCACCCTAAATAACCGAGACTTTTGACCCAGCATAAACAACCCATCAATGTGTTTACAGAAACAACACAGTGTATTTTTTTAGTTATTCTAATGTTCTATTCTAAATGTACAAAGTACAGTTCATTCTTTGTACAAATAAAATTGTCAGCTAGTGAACTTGATCGTCTGTCTAAATAATATTTAAACAATGTTTTTTTATTTATTTATTTTAATAACTCATTAATGTACAGTAAATGTCGATAGCTTTGGTTTATGTTTGTTGTATAAAGTCCTCAGATGTGGAAATTACCATCACTGTAGTATTTCTTCAATACAACATATTGGTATGACTTTTTATGCCTTAAGCTCTAAATATATTTAAAAACTGCAGTGCATGAAAATGTCACTTTGCGCCACCCTGTGGTCATTTCACGAATGACTTTGAAATGCGACTGATTTATTTTGCCCGTTGTCGTTTGTCTGTAATAGGCATTGTTGTTGACTACGTAATGTATGCGTTTGCTCTTTTCCTGTGTTTACATGTGTTTTTTCCCCTGTATATCTGTATGTTTTTTCCTGTGTATGCATATGGTTTTCCTGTGTATGGGTATGTTTTTTTCTGTGTATGACCTTTCTGTGTAAGAGTATGTTTTTCCTTGTATATGTATACGTAAAGAAAAAGCATATACATACACCGAAAATAACATACGCATACACAAGTAGTGACGGCCGGTCTATATGGGGTGCAGGGGCACCGCCCCCTTTAAAGTTAGGCAGAGAAGAATGCTCCTTTTTATTTTTTTTTTTAATTTTAATAATGAGAGAAAGTCATTTAGTCACAATATTCCACTGTATTTCTTAATATAATTGATTTGCAATTAAAACAAATCTAAACTGTATTACGTTCATTTGTGTTGGTGTACGCGGGGCGCCAGACAAACGAGTGTCTATGTAGGCACGTAAATCTTTGAAAAGCATGTGACTTGAGGCTGAGCTCTGATTGGATTTTGTCAAATCATTCTTAGGGCGCAGCTTTTGTTCCTAGCGAATCAATATTGTTTTTAAATATTTGGCCTCATGTGATTGGACCATTCTCAACGAGTCTTCCAACACTTCTTACGGCAAGCGGAGCTGCTGACTGGATGTGATGTGAGTTATGTCTTTATTTTGTGCTAGTAGTAATGATGCTTAATCACCTGATAAATGGCTATTTACAGGCGAGTATTAAAAGTTTAATTGTAATTTTGTTTAAAAAGAATTGCACCAGACGCTACTGTACACAAGTAAAAAACACATAAAAACACAAAAATCAAATACATATATGCAAGAGAGATGATTTGCCTTGTTATAACCCACTTTCCCCCCACCTATCTTCTTCTCAGTGGGTTGTTTTCTGGAACTGAATCATGTCTTTTTTTATGGGTGATTTGGTAAGTTCTTTTTGACCCGATTCAGTGATCACTAGCTCTGATTCTCTTATGTGTTAATAATCATACAGTATAGTTCATTTGACTGTCAAGATTAAAATGTAGCTCTTAAAACCCAGAACATTTTAGCCATTTTCAGCCTTTTTTAAAAATAGGCATATAATATATAGGGCTTAGGATTGGGTTGTACGTAGTGATGTATCCTTTTTGCAGCAAAACATAGGCAATATGATAAACAGATACATATGATCACATGAAAAAAAAAAAACTTATTTTGAGAGGTCTAACTTTCATTCTTACTGACATATCAAAAAAACTAATACACAGTTTGATTTAAATGAAAACGTAACATTTTTCGCAATAAGATAACCCTACAGTCAATCTAGTCTAGCCATCTAGTTATTCACAAAATGATTATACATAACATTTAAAATGTATCTTTTCATCAGATTTTTTCACCTAATTATATTTATTTTTAACCATCACAACAACTGCTGCATGTCCAGTACTCTTTTTTTTAAAACTACAAAACAATAGGAGAAGTATGGACAATACAGTTTTTAAAATCTTTTTTCTCTTTCTATTTAAATATGAATTTACACTCTTGGATTGTTGTAGGGATAGCTCCTGTGGGACACAATCATTTGTTAGCCTATTAGCGTAATGTGTTTCAGATATAAAACGGTTTTGATATAAAATAAAAAAGGAAAAAAAATACATTGCATGTAACTAAACATAATTACCCCAAAGAGACTGTAAACCTACCTTGAGATTTGTACAATATGTCTTAATGTGTCTCTTTCTAGGTTTGTTGTATTTTTCCTATGCTCTGTGTGCCCACACTGTTTCCCCTCCGATATTACTACACATCTGTTTTTTTCTCTAGTTCAATATAACGAAAATAGACCCAAATATCAGCCCTTCTCTTTCGTCTGAGTAATACTGCTGTGATGACAAAGAGTAAAAGATGACTGAGTTTGTAACATCCTGTCACTGTGCGCGCCAACTACTCCTGATATGCCATGCACCGTGACGCGGGAAATACTGCTGTTCATGCCATAATGAATGAACACTGTATTGCAGTGGATTGTGACAAAAATTTAATGTTGACAAAAACAAAGACAGATGCTTTAGTTACTCATCATCTATACAACTTTATCCTATATTCAGGGTCGCAAGGGGCTTGGAGCCTGTCCGAGGAGACTTTGGGCACAAGGCAGGGTACACCCTGGGCAGGGTGCCAATCCGTCACAGGACACATATCCACACAGTCATACTCTACGGATAATTTAGGAACACCAATTAGCCTAATCTGCATGTCTTTGGACTGCATGAGGGAACCCACCAAGCACAGGAAGAACATGCAAACTCCATACACACAAAGACGGGAATCGAGCCTGGCCGGGAATTGAACCCAGACCCTGGCGGTGCAAGGCAACAGTGCTAACCACGACACCACCGTGCCACAGTCATGAACTACATCACAATTGAAGCAGAAAGACACTCAACTTTCTTATCAGTCACAACATCACAACCATCTCAAGATCACTCTATTCCTTAGAAGAGGCAGTACAATGAAGGGTATCAAGCATTATATGCACCACTGATGCAGTTTGCAAACCCTATAGCTATTTGTGTAGGTACAGTATAGTCATGCTTATCAGCCTATGAAAACTCTTTAGCCAGCAAAGAGTCAAAGTCTTCATTGATCCAAACTTCCATTCAGACTGGAGTATCACAGACCTTGAGAAATGATATGATGAAACTGTCATCCAGAATTAACTTTTTTTTTTGTTTAATGGGAAAAAAAACACCAGGAACAAATGATAACTAAAGATTGCTTTACTATTTTTATAAAAATGAAAATAAAATATAAAATGAAAATAAAACAAATTAATCTGCACTTTACCTTTAAAAAAAAAGTACAAATAAATCCCGACAGATAACTGTTTCCGTTGATGCACGCAGGCGCCGTGTGTGTGTGGAATTAGGCCCTTCGATTGCCTCGTTTTACACAATGACACTCCCCTCCCCACCTCGCTTTTTAAGTTTCACAACAAACACACACACACACACACACACACACACACACCATTTTAACGGAAAAAAGACATCTCTCTGAGACTGGTGTGGGCGCATACTAAGGGAATCACTGCTGTAAAGTAAAAAAAACAAACAGATGAACCCGTTTTTGTGGGGGGTGGAGGGCAGGTGAAAAGGTGACTCATGAGTGCCACTCGGTGTCAAAATAAGAGTCGCATGCGTGATACATGATACTCCGCGCTCATAAACTAATACTTGCTCAGTTTCCGATTAAAAATGTATTAAAAATCATAAACCACGTTACTCGCAATCCGAGGTTCCACTGTACTTGATGTTTGCTATTTTGGAACCACTAACTAACTAAATGTATTTTGTAATTAAAATTTACAAAACCACAAGTTTTAGATTATTAAATGTACTTTTATGTGTTACAGTGGAACAACTTAAGGTATGCTTAATACACTTAAAGTATAAACCATAAATTGGAAGCAGACTTTTAAATAGAATTATTTTACTTTAAAGAAAGTATAGTATTAACACACTTCAATAAATTTATTTTAATGAGAGGACCTAAGATTAGAAAATAATTGTATTTTTATTTTTACAACTGTTGTGCGACTTTTAAAACACCTGCAGGCACACCTGTTGTTCTAATACTTATGGACACTAATTCTTAGCTAATATTTCTAGCTGAAAATGGCCCCAATCTTGCACATGACACATGCCTATTACTGACATAAAATATCTAGGAGACATAATTAGTCATGATAAATCACTGCTGTGCATGTGTCATGGCATACCTCAAGAAAGTTTAAAAGTCCATGCCAATCTAGGCCTGACCCTTCCCATGTCTGACTATATTATTTGTTGATTGATCTAGACTATGTCTGTCTGATAGATTTTTCTTAATGACTATACTGCTAATACTCAATATTCTGGACCTAATGTTAATGTTTTGCAAATGCCTATTTTAAAGGATGTGTCTCTAACTAACTGTGATGATCTATCTTGCTTACAGGAGGAGGCCATTACTGCCGCTTGCACTTGGGTCAACTAAATCTTTTACTTTTTTTTGACAATAGTCACTCATGATGTTCACCCTGTATCTAAGGGGGTATGAGAGATGCTATTATAGTTCTCAAATTTTCTAATAGATTTTGTGAATGCATTTTAATGAATATCATTGAATTGACATCAAAATTAACTAAGTGGGTTTGAATGTTTTCCTTGAAGGAGACAAGATGCACACACAATGGTAAAGCATCTGACAAGAAACTGTCATCAGACAATGGCACATATTGTGTCAATTCACTTACTGTATTTTTCTGGGAAATTGCACTTTGATCGAAAAAGAACTTACTGTATTTTTCTGGGAAATTGCACTTTGATCGAAAAAGCACTGTGCTAGCCATGGTGGGTCTGCAGGGCTGTAGAATGTCTAAATCTATATATGCTCATGCAAAGTATTTTTTAAATGAAAAGGAAATTATTTTCCCACCTTTAATGCTAGAAAATTAGACACCCCACCTGTAAGAATAATGCAGGTAGCGTGCACCATTATTGAGCTCGGTATGACTGAATCTGCTGTGTCTGATCTTTTGCTTAGACTTTGGAGCATAATGTAGCAGAAATAAGTTTAACTACTCAGAAACACAAAGTAAGTATTGCTGCTCAACTACTATATAATACAAGCTTATATCATAGGCATACTTGAAAAAATACAAATAAAATAACCTCACCATACATCAAAGTTGTTGATACGATATAATAAGTTAATTGTTACTTCTTTATATACACAACTATCACAGATATTGTTTGTAGATAATCATATACATGTACACTGGCCCCTTTACTTTACAAAGTAACCCCATAACAAACTAATAAAGAAAAAAACATGCAGATACCAAATATTAATAAGGTCCATGTTAGGTGACAGTAAGACTATTATAACCCTGTTTAAATAATTTTGTCTTCATACCTTCATGACAATTAATTGCGAGGACTGTGGTAGTTCTCCTCTATTTCTCACTCTATACACAGAAGACTGTGTTACTTCTACCTCAAATCAATTCAGTATTAAATACTCTGATGACATTTTTGGAATCCTTCCTACTGTATATCTAGGGACAGTACAAGTACAATATGGACACTCTCTTTAACTGGTGTCATAATAATCACCTTAGTGTATACACCAAAATACAGAAGAAAAAAACAGGTACAATCATAGAAATACTTTGGTCTTTGCATCATTCTTGGATCATACTGTTTTGGCCTTTGCATCATACTTTGGCCTTTTGTTTCTTCCTGCTTATGAGTGATTTGCATAATGTGATATGGTATCTACTGTACTCTGCCCTCTGGAGGTTGTTGGTGATTTCACTAGCTGTTGTGTTTGATACATTGTGGTTACAAAAACTCTCAGACGCCTTCACAAGAAGAGCATCAAAAAGATTGGTGCCAAAGGTGCTTCCATGATAATGACTTAAGGGACTGGTTAGTAAAGGTGTTTTTATCTAGTTTAGATAGTTTTATTTGGCAATATTTTTTTTTATGAAAATAAACCGATTTGCTAAATACAGGGTAAATATTGTTAAATATATACACTAATTATTAATCCTTTGTATCTTGCATAATCATCTCTAATTTCTTTATTTGTGTGTGTGTGTGTGTGTGTGTGCGCGAGAGAGAGAGAGAGAGAGAGAGAGAGAGAATATTTGAGAATATTTGTATCTTTAGATATTTGTAGATAATAAACAACAAACAACAAAGCAGATTACTCTACCTAGTGGTGACTTACTGTAGGTACACGTGATGTTGTTGTTGTTGTTGTTGTTTTTTTAGCTCAATGCAGTTCAAATCTTAAATAAGGAAATCCTTGCAGTTCAGGTAAATGGACGTTGGACATTAGTAGCCTGTGGAAGATGCAGACCTGGACTAACATAGGGGTAATACTAGAATAATATGGAAACAGAAAGTGGGGATGCAACCAAACATGAATGCAGTATATTTAAAAGAACAAATGCAAATATAAATGCACTATGCACTAGTCTTTTTATCTAAAATAATTAAATATACATTTCCTCTACAATCTGATTACTTGCCAATTCTCACCCACAAGATGTCTTCTTCTGTAATATCACAACCACAAACGTTGGAACCACTTATTTTTCCTGAAAGGCAGCATAACAGACTCAGAGTAAAGTGCTATTTTCCCTCTTACATACAATGATTGGTTAGTATTACAGTGAAAAGAGGAGAGAGAGAACAAGCGAGAGAGAGAGAGAGAGAGAGACATTATTTCATCCCTCGGACCCAAAGAGCAAAGCCAATTCTGCTTTCCTAGGAGACATGGATACAAATTGTGCACAGATTCCTCACATGTAACAGAATGGGTAAGAAGGCTGACATGCAAGCCTTATTTAGGTTTAAAAATCATCAGTTGCAAAGTTGTTAGGATTTTACAATTAATTTCACCACTCATCACCCTACTGATTTTGAGTGGACAGCAATTTGTGAAACCATCAACGCCATCTGTCAGTAGTGATGGAAAGTTTGGATCATTTTAGTGACTTGGTTCTTTGACACTCGTTCATCAAAATGAATTTAAAATAATTTAGTTCATTTCGTTCTTTTGATCAGAAATTAAATAAAATGTCATATTTTCAATAAACAGATTTCCAAAACCTCTACAAATTTTGCCTATAGTTCCAGTAATTAAAATATTACAATGCAGCTAAGGACTGTCATATTTTCTGGTCCGAATCTTTCATTCTTTTTTTCTGATTCCGAATGAACGATCTGGGCAGGAAACTTATGAGAAGATCCGCTCCATTCTGTTCCTTGTGTAATCCACTGCAAAGCATCTTTTTTTTGGGGGGGGGTGGGGGGGTCGCTATGTCAGGGATAAACCCTAGAGGGCCATGCGCCCTGAGATTTTGTGTTTGTAGTTTTCTTGAGTTTCGTTTTGTTACTTCATTTCCCAGTTTACATCTTGGTCAGGTGACGTGGGCGCTCACCTGAATCGAGTTGGTTATTAGTTTCTGTATAAAGAGCTTGTTTTAGGTCCTTTACGTTTGTCTTGCAACTGTTTATTTAACCCTAGTAAATGCCAGTAGTTTAGTTCATGTTTTCCCGGTAGTGATTCCTGTTTTGGTTTATTGTACATAAAGCAGGCGTGTCAAACTCCATTCCTGAAGGGTCGCAGACCCGCAGGGTTTTGTTTCGACCCTGCTCCAACATATATGCCATGTAGTTTTCAAATAAGCTAAACTCTGCAGGATTTATACCAAGGGTGTCAAACTAAGTTCCAGAAGGGCAGAGGACTTGCAGAGTTTAGCTTCAAATCACTCTCTGAGACTACTACTTCTTCCGAGTCACCTTAAAGACTCATTCAAAAAGAACGAATCGTTCATGAACAACCCAACACTACATGTCAGTTTGCCACACGTATCCCTGAGGAGTGTGAAAACTTTGATCACTGAAATTGTAACTTGTACCTATCCATCTATCTATCTACAGTGTGTATACACATGGACTGGCCCATGGTGCCGGTCCACCTTTGCTGGAAGTCAACACTGTCACCACTTAGTGCCCGCAATGCCTTTTAAGAAGCCCCCTTCCCGGGTTTCATTAAAGAACTGTACGTTGTTGAGACTGTAGGGATGAACAGGGCAATCAATTTATAACATTCCAGAACCTCGCTACCAGATGCCTAGAATTAAACCTGGACACCATGGTGTAAATTGGTGCTGTTAAACAAAGAAGACAGTTTTAAAGCTTCACCCCGAATTAGTGGAAAACCACCCAGTCACATGGTTGACACTCTCATTGATCTCATGGACATGCAATGTTCCGTGTTTTCTCCTTGTGGCTCAACAAACAAAGAGGCATACGGCATAGACATTATTTCAGACAATCCTTAAAATTTTATATACAATACATATATTTACCTGGTATGTTTTATGTCTGTGTGTAGGTTTGATTATTTTGTATAACTTAAGAAGTGTATTTACAAATCCCTTTTATTAGATGAAGGAATGAATGAGTGTGCAAGATGTTTGATATGAATCAAAATCTTGTTTTATTCAAAGAACATGGGTGTATATGGAAAATCGATGGCATGAACAAAGCTCATGGAAATACTTTATAAAGGTATCTGTAAAATGTATGGGCCACACATGACAGCCGAAACACTGGGCTAATGTATGCACAAAAGGAGGAATTGTGAGGCATGGCTAAGCCCTGCAACAATATCCGATTGGGCCAATCACCCGTAGGACAGACCCAAACAGGATCTACACGTATGTCATCCACACTGAAAAAAATGCCTTTTTGGTGCAGTAAAATATATTAAATCATCATCATAATTTTTACATGGTAAAAATTAATTTCAAGGAGACCTAAAATTTCCTAAATAAAAGTTAACATACCTACACATTTAATTCATGTAATAAATTAACTGAGTGGAAAGAGTTAAATATTATTACGTATTTACTTGTAATATTTAAATGTTTTATAGTCACTCCAGATAAACCTAGTAATATTAAGTCAGTTTTACTTTGCAAGTTTAGTTTAAATTTCAAATTACACAGCGCATGCGTGTTTGGAGACGCTGTACCTGTGCTGTGAATCAGTCAGAGGTGCTGCGCGGGTGGCTGGAGCTGGAGTTTGTTGTGTTCGAGGTAAGTTTACCTTTATGTTTTGGATGTGATTCTCATTTTCCTGACTTGTTCATCTTAATCTCAGGACTTACAATGAGCAATATTTCAGTTTTTAATAGTGTAGAGATTCACGTGATATAAAAACCTGAACCTACGGAAACCCCCAGAGCTCATGTGGTAAAATAATAATAATAACTAACCGAGCGTGCAGATTAATAAACTGAGATGTGTGTTTCTTACCCCCACCCTCGTGAAAATGGCGTGTTCAGACAAAGGATCGCCCGTGAGAGGTTGTGCGTGGACCACTGAGCTTCTATAGATTCCAAAATTGGCATTGTTACCGTTTTTTAATCACTGGAATGGAAGAGATTTTCCATATCATAATATGCATTGCGCTGTTTTTAATCGATACATAACCCATGATTTTTTATGCTGCATTTAAATGTGTAATCTGTAATTTGTTTATTAAATGTAAAATCTTGTTAACATATGTTTCTATCAACAGGACTACTATATTTAAAAATTTGGATACAGTGCAGAAAGCTAATTTAAAAGTCTGTCCTACTTATCACATTGAGACAAGTATAAATCTATATACATATTTGCTTGCTATAATGTTGCTGTTATTTTTTTGTTCTTCATTGCAAAATATAAAATAGTGGTTAGGTGTTTTATACCATTGTTGTAGTATAACAAATTGTACATGTTCATTTACAGGTAGATCTTACTCTGCATTGGACACAAGTATATACCAAATGCAAATGAATACATGTGAACGTAAAGGTTTTTAGCATGAGTAATTATTGAAAGAATTCATGCTTGGGTGAACTAAATACAAACTCAGCTTAATGGGCATGAGGCGACTTAACTGGGACACGTGGAACGTGGAATTGATCCTCCGCATAATTGAGGAGAGCAAAAGCTTAACAGCGCAAGGGTTGATTATCTTTGTGATGGTGAATGGACCAAGGTAGCGAGGAGAAAGTTTATGGCAGATGGTTTTTAGGGGAATGTCTCTGGCAGAAAGCATGACTCTCTGTCCCCCCTGTACTTGGGGGCCTGAGAACGCTTGCGGTCGGCCTGTTTCTTGTACCTTCTGCTGACCTGAGTGTCCTCCTTGCTTGAAGCCATGTCCTTCTACAGCGTCGGATAAATGCTTGGGCTGACGGAACACAAACCTCCTCCTCCTGAGATGGAAACAAGGGCAGTTGATATCCCAGGCAGCACTGGAAGGGAGAAAAACCGGTTGATGCTGATACCTGGGAGTTGTGGGCATACTCTATCCAGGGTAAGAACTTGCTCCATGAGGTAGCGTCTCTGGAAGTCATGCACCCCAGGGCGACCTTGAGGGATTGATTCTTCCTCTCTGTCTGGCCTCTCTGGTTGGAACCCTGAGGACAGGCTCGGAGTGGCCCCAATTAATTTACAAAAAGCCTTTCAGAATTGGGAGGTGAACTGCGGTCCCCGGTCTGAAACAATGTCTTTTGGGAGACCATGGAGCTTGAAGACATGATTGATCATGAGTTCTGCAGTCTCTTTGGCAGACGGAAGCTTTGGCAGTGGAATGAARTGAGCTGCTTTGGAGAAACGGTCTACAACAGTCATGATGCAGGTGTGGCCATTGGAAGAGGGTAGCCCTGTGACGAAATCCAGAGCGATGTCGGACTATAGGCAGTGTGGGAGGGATAAGGGTCGTAGGAGGCCTGCTGGGGCTGTATTGGCGTGCTTAAATCTGAGGCAAATGTCACATGCAGCCACGAAGCTGGAGACATCCTCCTTCAAGGTTGGCCACCAAAAATGTTGGTGAACCTGGGTCAGAGTACGGTCTGTGCCAGGGTGACAGGACAGTTTGGAACTGTGAGCCTATTCCAGAACCTGAGAGCGTAGGGTGTGGGGAACAAAGAGGCGATTAGGAGGAACATTACTGGGGCCAGGTTTGTGGGAGAGGGCTTGCTGGACCTTAGTTTCAATATCCATTTTGGCTGCGGCGAGCAGGCAGGAGGAGGGGATTATGTTGTCATTGGTGGAGGTGTCGTGAGTGGGTGAGAATTGTCTGGAGAGAGCATTTGGTTTGGAGTTCTTTGATCCCGGGCGGTATGAGAGTGTAAAGTTGCATCTGATGAAAAAGAGTGACCACCGAGCTTGGCGAGAGTTGAGCCTCTTGGCAGCTCCTGAGGTATTCCAAGTTCTTGTGGTCAGTCCAGACCAGGAATGGAACCTCTGTCCCCTCCAACCAGTGTCTCCATTCTTCTAGGGCAAGCTTAATGGCTAAAAGCTCTCGTTCACAGATGCCATAGTTTATCTCAGCAGGTGTTAGGTGATGCGAAAAGAAGGAACATGGGTGCAGCTTGTTATCATGTATAGATCTCTGMGACAGGAYGCCCCCTACCCCCGTACTGGAAGCATCGACCTCAACGATGAATTGTTGTGACGGGTCAGGAATGGTGAGGATATGGGCGGATGTGAATCTTTTCTTTTTTCTTTGAAGGCTCTTTCAGCTTCCTGGTTCCAAGAGAACTGGGTTTTGGGTGAGGTCAGGGCTGTGAGTGGAGCAGCGATGGAACTGTAGCCCCGGATGAAGCGGCAATAGAAATTAGCGAAGCCCAAGAACCTTTGAAGCTGCTGTCGTGAGGTGGGAGTGGGCCAATTCGTCACTGCTCGAAGTTTGGTGGGCTCCATCTCAATGCCAGTAGGGCCAATGACGAACCCAAGAAACGTGGTCGAGGTGGTGTGAAATTCACACTTCTCTGCTTTGACAAACAGGTTATTCTCCAGAAGTCYCTGAAGTACTTGGCGAACGTGGTGTCTGTGTTCCTCTAGGTCACGTGAAAAAATTCATATGTCATCTAAATAGATAAACACTAAGGAGTTGAGTAAGTCCCTGAGTGCATCATTAATGAGAGCCTGGAAGACGGCGGGGGCGTTAGTAAGACCAAACGGAACCACCAGGTATTCATAATGTCCTGTAGGGGTGTTGAAAGCCGTTTTCCACTCATCACCATCTCGAATGCGGTCGATGTGGTATGCGTTGCGCAGATCCAGCTTGGTAAATAGTTTGGCTCCTTGGAGAAGTTCAAAAGCCGTAGGCATTAGTGGAAGCGAGTACCGGTTCTTAACGGTAATGTCATTCAGACCCCTATAATCTGTGCAGGGGCGAAGGGAGCCATCTTTTTTGCCCACAAAGGAGAATCCAGCCCCCGCCGGAGAGGAAGGGGAAGGAAGGATCCCTGCTACGAGGGATTCGGTAATGTATTGTTCCATGGCCTGGCGTTCCTTGGGTGGCAAAGAGTATAGGCGGCCCTTGGGAGGAGTGGTGCCTGGGAGCAGATCAATGGCATAGTCATATGGTCGGTGCGGGGGAAGGGAGGTGGCGTGTGACTTACTGAATGCTGCCCTGAGGTCGTGGTAGTCTAGAGGGACGTGGGTGAGATCGGGTAGCTCTGTCGTGGGGGTGGGGCTGAAGCATGATGATGTGGCAGATTGTAAACACATTGTGGAACATGATGGGCTCCAGGCTAGGATGGAATTCGTRGCCCAGTCAATCTGTGGATTGTGTTGGGTTAACCAGACCGTGGCGTGAGAACCTTCCATGATGAATAGGGAGGTTTGCTCTGAGTGGTTGCCCGAGACTCTCAGGCCAATGAGAGGAGTTCTGTGAGTGATGGAGGGGAGCAGACTCCTGTCGAGAGTCTGGACCTTGAGCTGGGTCTCCAAAGACAGGAAGGGGATACCAAGGGCCTTGGCTGAGGCCGCGTTGATGAGATTACGGTCAGAGCCTGAGTCAATTAGTGCCTGCACAGGAAGTAGTTGACGCTGGTCAGGGAGTCTTCTTGAAGTGATGTTGGGGTAGCTTTAAGTGGTGGTGTCCAGGCTGGTCTCCGAAGACGAAGACGTGAATCTACTAGGTCTGCCAGACCTATGAGCTCCGGGAGCGAGGAGGGGAGTTCCAGAGAAACTAGTTGGTCTTTAAGTGTTTCAGACAGACGCTCAAAAAACGTCACTTAGAGCTTGTTCGTTCCATCCACTTGAGAAAGCCAGTGTTCGGTACTCAATGGCGTAACTTTTTTGTTTTTTTGTTTTCTTTCTTGTTCAAAGGTCAGGGCAGTTGCCTAAGCATTTCACTGCATATCGTACTGTGTATGATTGTGTATGTGACAAATAAAATTTGAATTTGAATTTGAATTTAATTATAGGCCGAGCGGGAACCTTGACGGAGGTTCAATAACTTGAGTCCTGCTTCTCTGCCGTGACATGAGCGATCAAATACCCTCCTCATTTCCTTAGCAAAAAGCTCAATGTTTGAGTAACAAGGGTCATGGGCCTCCCAGAGTGCCGCGCTCCACTCTCTGGCTTTCCCAGAGATCACAAATGCCAACTTTGAGCGTGATCACAAATGCCACCTTTGAGCGTACAGCGTTGAAGAGAGCTGGAGCCGTTGGAGCTGAGTCATGACGTCAGCAAGGGCTTGCTGGGTGTTGAACAGCTCCTGCTGGTGAACTCCAAGAAGTGCACCTTGACTCTTCAATGCTGATTTCATGTGGTCGACATCTGCTGGATCCATTTTGTTTGGCTGGTTTACTCTGTCACGAGGCGAGGTGAAACAAGGTGGATACAAATGCAGATGAATAGTAGAAGCGTTAAACTGAAGCGAGGTCCGAAAATGAAAGCAAGGGCCAAAAGCCGGAAGATCAATCAGCGTGACGTCAAGGCAAGAGCCATAGTCAAAATGGGAAGCATTAAATCGGTAACCGGAAAATCAACCAGCGAGGCAACAATCCAAAACACGTAAAACAAAATCCGTAGTCAAAGCGAGGAAGCGCGAGATCAAAGCAGGGAAATCAAACAGCGAGGCGACAAATCCAAAACAGAAGGCGAGAGACGTGAAACGAGAAAACGAAACTACTTGGCAACGTGAAGACAGCAAAACAAAACACGATAAAATCGAAGCGGAAGTAATCAATGGAGGATGAGAGACAGGTGTGCAGACGAGGCGGAAGCGGGGGCGTGGGAAAGGACATATGACGGCAAAAAGAAAACATGGGCACATGGAGAGTGACACCGTGAGAAAAAACACGCTGACAGGTGTGGATCATGACACCGCGTGTGTGTGCAAAAAGATGAAGGCCAACAAAAAATACAAAAGTGTTTAATTATTAATAAAGTTAGCCTAAAACAATATTGTTTCCAATGCTGAAGCAAACATGATGTTGTTTGTTTTACAATAGATTTTCATGATGAATGTGTGTGTATGTGCTGTAAATATACAGTAAACAATAAACACTGCCTTTTGCAAAGTGAAAGTGAGTGCCACGTGCAGACATGAGCAAATTTATCGATAAAACTACAGACATACTCCAGCAGAAATGCAACAAACAAATATATAGGCTACTCGCTGATTACAACATGACAGCGCGCTCCAAGGTGAACACCCGCAGACCCCCAGTTACTGTAATCCCTCTTCCCACCTTTCATTCATGATCGGTGTGAAGTTATCACACTGGTTTCGCTGATGGGGGAATTGGCAGAATTGAGGTGTTTATAATATATTAAAAAGACAGAGCAGACGTCTCTGCCTAAACTGTATTTCGCCGGCAACAATAATGTTTTTTTTTTATCTTTGTTCAATTTATGATGTAAAATGTGACTGTGCATTTTTCCATTTCCAAGAAAGACTGTGTTGAACATGTCTGTTGTACTATAGTAAGAGTGAAGAAAGTAACAACTGAGACAATTTGTATGGGGAAAAAAATCACATTCATATTAAAGGTGAGTTAAAACTTCAAATTCAAAACAATATACAATCACATCACCCTTCTTTGTCTGAATTTGTATACTTTTTTGTAAACCTTTGTACAGTCTTTATCTAAAAGGAAAAAATATGTGCATTCAGTAAAAGAGCAGCAGCCCATCACCAGTCTCATAAGGAGTCCATAACAGAGAATTTGCATTAACACCACATAATACATTTTTGTTGCATTTCACACTTATCAGTTGGGTCATTTAGTAATACATATTCACTCTGAAAAATATTGGACCATTTCTGTTTCACAGTGCACATGCAGGCTATTTTCATACTGAGACATTTATAATATTTGAATTTAAGAACACTGAGATAACTACTGTAGTTTTACAGGGAAAAAAGCAATCTTCAAAATAATTTAAATATATACTTTATGATGTCTTGCTCTGGGTACAATGTTATGTACACACTAAGTAAGCTGAAATAAGAAACTATATAATGTGATATTTATATAATATTACATATAGTATATAATATCAATAACAATCTTGTGCCAGGTATGAGCCTTAAAGCATACAGTCTTAGAAATTCAGCTCACATCTAACCCTTCATCCTACTTTGGCTCTCACTCTGGAGGAGCCCTTGAGAAAAATGTAAAATCCTACAATAGAGTTTTTTCCTACCAGAAAGGGGTCTAAACTAAAACATTCTCAGGAATTATACAATAAAGCTGAGCAAATAAACCACCTTTTTTCTAAAAGTTTAAGAGGTCATGTTTGTCCTATTTAATAACTACATAATTATCACGTTTGGTTTCTGATACCTGGAAAGCCTCAGTAGCCTTAACCACAAGTGTTTTACACATTGTTTTAATTTGTCATCTTCAGTAAACAGTATATCAAATTTATACTGGCTCGGTCAGCAAATAGTTTTTCCCAATGTTTTGTGAGAAACAGAATTAATACCTGATCGTAGTATAAAGTCTTTACAGTGAGAGGTAGCTGCTTCAGATTATTAGGTTACTCTAATTAGGCCAGATGTGTTTAAAATGTGGGGTTAGCTTGACAGGGCTGTAACTTAATGAAAAAATGTGAACGCAGAGTCATAGCTGTAACTGTTGAACCAAACAACAACTCAAGAACTGGACATAGGAGTACTGTAGGTAGACACGTTTTTTCTTGTGCACATTTTGATTTGCAGTTTCTATCTGCAATCCACTTAATTTAGTAATCCGTCCTTAACGGTTAATGTTCCTTATCATTTTATACAGCAGTTGGTTCTGGTCCACTAATTTGACTCGACAAGCAGCATTCTAAGAGTATTAACCTTTACTATAACAGAAAACATACATTTTGCCAGATTTGTTTTTTGTATTCTGCTTAAGTCTTAAGTCTCCTTACTTCTCTTAAGCTCTGTGATTCAGTAAAACAGCACTCTTTCTTGTGTGACATTTTTAAATATAAAATGTAAATGCCTTGTACAGGGAAAATCTCTGACCTGAATTTTTGGCTAATTTATTTGTGGCCAATTCACATCTGGCTTTTAACGCTCCCCTTTTAAGCAATAATTAATGACTTGGTAGGGCAAAAACTACCACATCACACGCTTCCTCAGAGGCATGTAAGGTCCGCATGTGCAGGAAACCATGATTGGCAGGTGCCCAATGATATGGGAGAGCAAGTATAACATTCTTGCTCATAGGAGCACCATCCATTTTGATCCCTAGACTCACATCCATGGATGGCTCTGACATCATTGGGACTTTAACTCACAATCTCTGTATGATAGGGTAAATGATTTTGTACACCTGGAGCACAGAGTGCACCCATCGTTATATAAGATTCTCATCTGAGAATTTTCCTGAACATTTCTTGTAATGTCTGTAATCCAAAAACACTGTTGCGCTGTAGATTCTTTTGTTGGTGTTGCATTTGTGAAGTTTAAGAAGTTGGAAAATGTTATGTACAGTAATATAAGAAGAAGAAGAAGAAAAAGAAGAACGATAATTTTTTTTAACAATTTAGGAACAACAAAATTGAACAATAAATTGTTTTTGGCCCAAAAACTCTTATTGATAATGAAATGGATTTACCCTCTAAATACGCTATGATTTACCCCATACGCTAAATGAGGTTATGGTACACTCAGTAGGTGTTCCGTGTATACAATATGGCCCAAAATCTGTGGACACCAGACTATCAAACCCATATGTGGGCTTTGTGAAACTATTGCCCCAAACTTGGAAACACAAAATGGTATAAGATGTCTTTGGGTGCTTTAGCTTTAAAAGTTTCCTTCCCCGAAACTAAAGAGCCCAATGCTATTCCAGTATGACAATGCCACAGTGAACAAAGCAAGTTCCAAGAAATAATTTGTCAAAGCTTCTGTGCAGAACTCCAGTGTCGTTCACAGAGTCTTGATTGCAAGATCTTTATCTTGGACCTTCAAGATAAATGAGCTTTCTGGTTGCACACCAGGCCTCCACAGCTGACATCAGTGATTGATCTTACTAAATAACAGCAAATATGTAATGTTAAAAAAAAAAATATATATATATATATATATATATATATACACACAATAGATGTCAAATGTCCACCAACTTTTGGCCATAAAGTGTACTTTAATTTGTGCACTTCCCTAGGTGCAGATGGATCACACCCTTGTTATGGAGATTCAACAAGGCTTCAAATTCAGCTGGCATTGAATGCATTCCTTTGTGTACTGGTTGGTTATCATAATAATGGTTGCTGAGCTGCTGGTAGGTGTATGGGTGTGATTCAAAGGGCCAGAAGCCATACAAATGGACATCATTGCAGAGCTCTATTGCCATGCTGGCCATCATGATACCTGTGCTGAGGCGTACTTCATGAAGTCCCTGGTCACGCCAAAACTGTGTCAGGTTTTTCAGGTAACCTGGGTTAAAAAAGACAGCCCGTGGGCCGCTGCTATCGTGGTCTTCCAGTGAGTAGAGGGCACGCAGGGACACAGCTGTGTTCATCCCAAATGAGAAAGCAGGCAGGAAGATTAGAGCGTTCCCATACAACTGCATGTCCTCCACAAACGGCCGTCGGCGCTCAGTTAGGAATTGGTACCTGCAGAGGATTAGATGGGAAAATAAGAAGTTTTTTGTTACTGAAATATTTTGTGCATAAACTTATATAAGAGCCAATTTTTTGCAATGTAACACCAATTTTGTTAACCACCTGTCATGCTCTCGGCACTCTCGTGCATTTCACTTGACATTTCCGTTCCCACGTTGTCAAGCTCCTCATCACGCGTGTTTTCCCACGCTGTCATGACATTTCCCACGCCCTTGGACCGCCCCCCTGCACACCAGTTTCTTATCCGGCGCTGATTTCCTTGGGTTTATAGGGAAGCGCAGCACACCAGTTCTTCGCCAGATTATTGAGTGCTCGAGCCAATTCTCTCGCATTTATTTTTGATTGTGATCACGTTACCGAAGTCTTGTTTCGTTTCTCGTTTTTCCCTGTTGTCTCACGATTCGGATTTGTTTGCCTCACTGACGGATTTCCCGGTTTTCGACTCAACGCGCGCTCTCTCTCCCGACTACGGCTTATCTTCACGTCTCGGCACGGACACCACGCTCACGGATTTAACGGCTTTTGACCCAACGCGCGCTTTCTCGACCACGGCTTATCTTCACGTCTCGGCAAGGACACCACGCTCATGGATTTAACGGCTCTCGACCCAACGTGCACGTTTTCTCGACCACGGCTGATCTTCACGTCTCGGGGCATGAACACCACATTCACAGATTCAACTGTTCTCGACCCAACGCGCACGCCCCTCCTCTTCAGCAGTGAATCGACTTGACGCTTCTCCAATGGACCTGCGCGCACACACCTGTTCTACAACCTGAGCTCAGCACCTCCTCAGCTGCCGCACCTGCATCTGGATCCACCTCAGCAGCTAACGAAAGCCACACTCACTGACAGAATAATCTGGCTGATATGGATCCAGCAGGAGTGGACAGGATGAGGCAAGCAATGGAGAATCAAGGCGCTTTCCTTGGTAAACATCAGGAGGAGCTTGTCACCACCAGGCAGACACTCGCGGACGTCACACCCCAAATGCAGCGATTTCAGGTTTCTACAGCTCGGTCCGCATTCGCGGATTCCCCGCGAGAGCCATGCCTGCGAGCTCCTCCCACTTACGGTGGAGAACCAGGTACTTGTAGATCTTTTCTATCTCAGTGCTCTCTGATTTTTGAGCTTCAGGCCTCCACCTTCCATTCAGAAAGGTCTCGGGTAGCATATGTTATCACTCTCCTCACTGGGAGGGCCCGAGAATGGAGCACCGCACTTTGGGACATTCACGACCCGTGTTGTGACAGTTTTGAGGCTTTTTCTGGAGAAATGAGGAGGGTTTTTGACCGATCCCATGTCGGCAGGGAGGCTGGAGCTAAACCTTTACACCTACGCCAGGGATCACGCTCTGCATATGACTACGCCATCGAGTTTCGGACCTTAGCTGCCTCGAGTGGATGGAATAACAGAGCTCTAACAGACGTCTTCCTGGAAGGACTTTCAGAGACACTCAAGGATGAGCTAGTCTCCCGTGAACTTCCTTCTTATCTCCATGAACTCATGGACCTCGCCGGGAGGATTGACTCGCGTGTTCGTTCAAGACGACCGACCCGACTGCTTCTATTGCGGGGGTTGAGATCACAAGCTCAAGAGCTGCCCGTTAAAAGGAGGCACCCTCTAGTCACATTGGGAGCTCTAGAGGGCGCTCCTTCCGACAAGCTCCTAGAACCTCACCCCCTGCTCTCTGTTACACTAATTATTGGTGGCCAAGCATATCCCATTCAAGCACTCGTTGACTCCAGCTCTGACCGAAATCTGATCAGCTCAGCCACGGTCAGAGCATTGCAGATCCCCTGCATTTCATTGGACCTTCCACTGGCAGTCCAAGCCCTGGACGGAAGCCCCCTACCAGCCATCACTCACAAGACTCGTCCACTCACYTTGAGAACATCGGGGAATCATTCTGAGGAGATTTGCCTTTTCGTGATCAATAAGTCACACGCCGCTTTGGTCCTCGGTCTCCCATGGCTAGCCATGTTCCCCAGATCGACTGGGTCAAGCATGTTATCACAGGTTGGAGCCCCTCTTGTGCCACGTCGTGCCTTCGCTCTGCGCTCCCTACACTGCCCACTTCTGTCACTCCCGAGGAAACTCTGGATATCTCCAAGGTTCCCCCTCATTATCATGATCTCAAGCAGGTTTTCAGCAAGACCTGAGCCATGTCGCTACCACCGCACCAACCCTATGACTGCCCCATTGACTTTCTCCCAGGCACCTCTCCACCCATGGGTCGACTGTACTCCCTGTCCCGCCAAGAGAGGGAGTCAATGAACAGATACATCACAGAATCCCTCGCTGCCGGAATCATCTGCCCATCCTCCTCCCCTGCAGGGGCAGGATTTTTCTTTGTGAAAAAGAAAGACAATTCCATGCATCGATTACCGGGGGCTAAACGAAATTACCGTCCGGAACCGCTACCCACTTCCACTCATGGTCTCCGCTTTTGAGCTTCTGCAGGGGGTAAATATCTTCATGAAGTTAGACCTATGAAATGCTTACCACCTCGTACATATCCGTGAGGGTGATGAATGGAAGACAGCTTTTAACACCCCTACGGGGCACTACGAGTATTTGGTGGTCCCCTTTGGCCTGACCAACTCACCTCCTTCTTCCAGTCCCTAATGACGTCATCTGCGACTTTCTTAACATCTTCATGTTTGTTTATTTAGATGACATTTTAATTTTCTCCCAAGGCCTGGAGGAACACCGGCACCATGTTTGTCAAGTCCTCCAGAGACTCTTGGAGAATAACCTTTACGTCAAGGCAGAAATTGCGAGTTCCACACTGCATTTTTGGGCTTTGTCATTTCCCCGTTCAGGCTAGAAATGGAACCAGCCAAGGTCCTAGCAGTCACTGACTGGCCCATGCCGGCCTCACGGCGAGACCTTCAACGGTTCATTGGTTTTGCCAATTTTTACCGCCGCTTCATCCGAGGATACAGCACCATCACCGCCCCTCTGACTTTGCTAACCTCCTCCAAAACCCAGTTCTGCTGGGGGAAGGAGGTGAATCAAGCCTTCACGGATCTCAAAAGAAGATTCACCTCTGCTCCTATCCTCACTATTCCCGACCCGTCTCGCCAGTTTGTAGTTGAGGTTGACGCCTCCAATATCGGCGTTGTGGGAATTCTCTCCCAAAGGTCCTCCCAGAACAACAAGATGCATCCGTGTGCATTTTACTCCCGTCGCCTGACCCCAGCAGAGAGAAACTATGATGTTGGAGACTGAGAGCTCCTGTCTATCAAGCTAGCGCTGGAGGAGTGGAGAAATTGGAGACATTAGAAGGAACTGAGCTCCCTTTTCTGGTGTGGAGCGACCACAGGAATCTGGAGTACCTGCGCACCGCCAAGAGACTCAATGCTCGTCAGGCTCGGTGGTCATTGTTCTTCTCCAGATTCAACTTTGTYCTGTCCTATCGGCCGGGTTCCAAGAATGCTAAGCCAGACGCTCTCTTTTCTCGTCAGTTTTCTCCCTCCCAGGACGCCCAACCACACGACACCATCCTCCCGGACCATTATCTCATTGTAGCCCTGGAGCTGGACATAGAGACCAGAGTTCAACAGGCTCTGGCCCAGGAGCCTGGGCCAAGCAATGTTCCACCGAATCGCCTCTTCGTCCCTCTTTGTCTATGCACGCAGGTCCTGGAGTGGGCCCACGGGTCCAGACTATCTTGTCACCCGGGCGCTGCCCGAACCAGCTTCATGGTCCAGCAGCGATTCTGGTGGGCCACGCTGAGGAGGGATGTGGCCAGATTCGTGGCGGCCTGCGACATCTGCACCCGCTGTAAGAGCGACAACCGACCAGCTGCTGGTCTTCTCAGACCCCTACCAGTTCCTCAACGTCCGTGGTCTCACATCTCAGTAGACTTTGTCATCTGCCTACCTTTGTCTGAAGGCAACAGCTGTATCATGACCATCGTTGACCGCTTCTCCAAGTCAGTTCACCTCGTTCCACTTTCCAAGCTGCCATCTGCCAAGGAGACCACAGAGCTACTCATCCTCCATGTGTTTCGGCTCCATGGCCTTCGCACGGACATCGTTTCAGACAGGGGCCCGCAGTTCACCTCTCGGTTTTGGGGCTCCTTCTGTAAGCTCATTGGAGCCACTCCCAGCCTATCGTCAGGTTTCCATCCCCAGTCCAACGGACAGAACGAACAGATGAATCAAGCATTAGAGTTTTCCCTTCGTGGCATGACGACTCGGGACGCAACCACCTGGAGCAAGCTTCTTCCATGGGTCGAATATGCCCACAACTCCCTGCCCAAGAATTGGAAGTGGAGACTCCCTCAGCCCAGCAAACAGACGATGCTACGTGCAAGACGAACCCTGCTACGAACCATCTCCTCTTACAGGAGACAGGAAGACCGCCACCGCAGCAAAGCTCCAAGATACCGCGTAGGAGTCATGCTCACCACAAGGGACATCCCGTTAAAGACACTGCCATGCAAGCTCTCTCCTCGTTTCATCGGCCCCTTCACGATAATCCAGCATAAAAAAGCATCCATCACCACGACTGCAAGTTATAATAATTTCGGCCATAACAAGGTATTGGTACAAAAAATTGCGTTTGTAACTTTTTTTATTAAAATCTTTCAATGATATTAATTGTGATTCAGATGAAACTTGTCGAATTTAGAAGTGAATTTAAGCAACAACTTTTACAGGTTTGTGAGGCTTACACCAATTTTAGTATAAACTTTAGGAGTAGATTCTTTGGCACACACATTTTCTGTATTATATGTATAACAAAATAATAATAATAATTAAACCAGAACCAATACTATACTAAATAGGGGTCTGCGTTTCATCCATTTATATTTCCTTTAATTTCCCTTGGACTTGTTGTTATATGGATATCCTAAAAGAAGAAAAGTATCCGATTGGAGCTGTGGGCGTTTTGCCAGCAGTAATATTGGATTTCACTATAAATAAAAATGCTCCATCAGCAGATTATCGGTTTATCAGAGGTAAATAAGAGAGATAATTAATTAAAATCAGTAGCACAAATTAGCATATTAAACACTTACATTCCCTCCAAGCCAATAAAGAATCAACCAAAAACACACATATACAACGGCATTTACAACCCAGAGTCACCTTCTAAAGAGGAGGGTAGGGTTGGCTGTTACAATGTTTGTTTTAGTTCCTGTGTCTTTCTCATGTCCATTGCTCACTGGAGGAAGATTACACCTGAAAAACAAAACAGAAATGAAATACAATGAGACTGTAGGAGAGATTTAAATTTGCATTGTTGGTCAAAATGTATGTTTTAGATTATTTAGTCAATTAATTTGCTGATTTTAGTTGTCTGTATTTAGTTGTCTTGTTATTTTTTATTAATTTATCTTTTTTTACATAAAGTGTGATTTCAGTCTTGTGATTAGCTTGTTACATGCAAAAATTAGGCTCTGGATGCACCATTGATTTGTTTTCATTCTTATGAAGGTGATGATGAAGATTTTACAACAGCAACTCAGCACATTTGTGCTGACTGTAATTCAAATCACTGGTTCGAATTCTAAGTGACTTGTACGGCAGGCATAACGAAAACTCGACATTAATTATATAATCATAGATATGGTGAAGCTTCCAATAAAAATATTTTTTTTTAGCATTTATAGATAAGATAGATAAGGATTTTCCAGTGTCAGCACTTGTGTAATAATCAGTAAGTTTTCTTTCAAGAGTCTTCAGGACTGAAGCAGAAGCAGGTGAAGGAAAGAATGTTTATAGCTGCTATAATGTAAGTGATGATATAATGTGAGATCATTGAATAACAAATTTAAAATTTCTTCTCCTACTGCTTTTTGACTGTACATCCCCTGACATTTCAGCACTGCCCTACAACATTATACTGCATTCACCAGGCTTATGATTTTGCTGTTAGAATGCAGTTTTGCTAGTTTTTCTCTAATTATAAATGTGTACATTTACTAAGACATTAAAATATTGTGCCTTCATTTATTGAATAAAAGGAACAGCATCAGACCTGATGACATAAGTAGCAGAGTTGATTTGTTTTCCACAGCTGCTGTTGGCTAAGATGCCTCCATTGCCCACCACWGCGCATGAGTGCCATGGTGCTCCTTTCAATGGGTTCTCCTAAACACATGCACACACACATTCACACATTCTACTATCATATACTGTCATTTTAGTGTGTAACACATTTCAATAATACCATACCTTGGGAAATAAATTGAACAGGTCTGGTGTCACCACCTKTWTCCTTKTTTGCTCTCCATCAAATGTAATATTTGTCCCCACAGGTGAGTTGTCCTGTGTAACCACAGCATTGGGAATAGCATTACAGCAGCTGTCAAGCAATGACCTGGAGAAAAGGCAATCATTCATAATGTTTTTTTTTTAAATGAGGAGTAAAAAATACCTCAGTCATTGTAGTTTGGTAATTTACTGAAATATTAAACTGGCATACAATATTAAACGTTAGCTGAGTATTATTAAAACAAATACTTGTATCTTCAGTTTATTTATCCTATTTTGTACTGCCAATGATTAGTATACTACAACACTGCAATGTTTTATTATTATTTTTAAAAATTCTTATGATTTCACTCAAGAGGACCCATTCAGTTTAAATAATGTAGAAACACAATTTGTCATTTGTCATACTCCAATATGGAATTAATGGGCTACAGTATTTCTGTATGTCTTATGACGGATTCCCCACTGTTCTGCTGTTCTTTACTGAGGATGGGACCCAAACATACACGGCAAATGCGGAAAAAGGAGCGAACTATTATATTTTAGCATATTTTAAAGACTTTCATCTGATCATTAGTAGGAAGCAGATCGCAAACTGAAAAAGCTCTTTAGTGGACTGGTTGCTTCATGAAAATTGTGGGAATGTAACGATCAGATCATCAGAGCTTATTTTATACAGTAAGTAGTACAGTATACCAATGGTAGACTAAACTGTATTCTGTGCTAATCTGTCTTTAGGTATGTTTCAGCAGCACTAGACCAAAATGAAGTAGCATCATGATACAGTAGCAGTAGGAACATTGGCACAACATTTAATTAAAGAAACGGCAATGCCCTTACCCATCACGAAAAACGATCAAATTTATATATTCAGGCCAATACAGTAAATGATGCAATTGTACTCCCAATAATTTGATCTTTGTAACCTGGTCAAGTAATATCTTATGCGTATAGTAAGTAATTTATAGTAAGTGGAATAACTTTAGCAAGAATGTTCCTGCTATCAACTACAATACATTTAGTGTTGGCAGTAAGATAACTCTTCAGCTTTGCATGAGCTAATGGTGAAAAACAGTACCATTTAAGCAAGTAAAATGCAATGGTTACATCAAAAGCAGCGTTAATCTCCAAAAGCACTGCTCCACCCAGATTCTTGTGTGTGTTTTGGACAGTTCATTGCACTTGTATTTGTATTTGTTCTCAGTACTTTCTCCATCCCCATCTGTCACATAGGTTTTGTTTTGTTTATCATTCTTGTTGTGTTGCTACAGTATACGGTAGGATGTGTTCTGTGTGTTTGTTACCTAAATGATTTAAAGTTCTCGTCCTGCTTTACCCACGGTTGACTGTAATTTGCTAATAGTTTGTCAATAATGCCACGTTCTCTGGAAGACACACACACACACAAAATAGGCTTTAGCTTGCTTGAACTTTAGCTTTACTGTATAATATCAGCTTGTATAATGTTTCTATGAACAGTGCAGTCTTTCTTACTTGCTGTGTACAGGCATTTCTTTAAGTTTTGCTAGATAGATGGCAACTTCATCACTGTGAGGGGACAAACAGAAATTCAATTGAAGGTATATATAGATTAAAGACTCAGAGAAAGGGGTAGTATTAAGCGCAAAGCATAATTAGAGTGATTTTGACCTTGTACAGGTTGGGTGGAAAGTAATTAGGGTAATAAAGTCCATATTTCTAATACAGATTTGTCGAAACAAATTGTACAATTGTACTTTCCTACATAGGAAAATTAAAGCACATTTTTACATTTCAATGTGGGCACGGTTGATGTCAATCAGTTTCCTCAAATGGCAGGGGTTGAAATGTACAGTCTTCTGAAGGAAGTAATTTCAGATATTACTAAGTCTTCCAGTGTACGAGGCTTTGTCCTGTACACCTCCTTTGCATAGCTCCACAGGAAAAATCACAGAGTGAGATCTGGACTTCTTAAAAGGCTATTCATGACGTTCTAGCCAACATCCTGGAAAATTCCGGTCTAACCACGCATGCATAGTAAGAGCAAAATGGGATCCTCCAGTGATACTACAAGATCTATAGTCATTACATATTGCCTAGTTAATTTTCACCTGTACTGTATATCACATTAAATTTTGATTTGATCTGTATTAGATGTTACCACACTTCACAGTTTTCAAAATATATCATTTATAATATACATTATGGAATATTAATTTATAATGTCAAAGTCTTGGTTATCTCAAAATAGACTTATTTTTGTAAACTTAAGATTACGATTATATACCAATATAACAATGTAATGATTTATGTTGCTTTTTTATTCTCCTAACTGCTACATTTTAATAAGAATGTTTGCAATTCCATCATCTAGTTCATACTTTCTATTTACATAAGCAATTAAATGTTATCTTGCAGAGCAGCTTTGAGGTATATGTTAAATAGGTTGAATAGGTTTTTACTGTTTGCACTTGCCTGTAAGCATATGTAAACATTTTGCTGTAAAATGTTTGCATAAGCTTGTGCAAAATGACATGCAATATACCGTGTGTGTCATAAAAAACAAGGAAATTATTTATTAAGTCAGTTTTTAAATTCCTAAACTCATTAAGAAACTATTAAGAAACAATTCTCTCTTTAATTTATGCACATTTCTTAGCTATTAAATGTTAAAAAATTGAAAATAAACAAAAAAAATGGGTATTTTGTAAACGTGTACTGGAGTAAACTGTTTGCTAACTGTGTTCCAGTCTCACCTTCCGGCTGAGAAATTTTGTTTATCATCAAGTGGACCTCTGAAATAAAATAAAAAAAAATGTACAGTACAACAACATTAAGAGTGTCTCTGTTCACGTTGAACACCTGTTTCTTTTGTTTAATTACAGTTCATTCACTGTTATTGACACAAGCTAGATGGAGAAGTTCTATAAAAGCAATTAAATAAGGAATGACAGGTCTCGATCGAATTTAACTGTTTGCTTTCAGGTAGACGTGGCGTGCTTACAGGATACTTAAAAGATTCATAACCATTTCTACAATTACAGATGAGGACAAATGTTTACATACATCTTGGCTAAAATACATAAATAAATTTTTTCACTTTTTCAAATCAAGTAAATTCATTTCTAGTGAATGCTAATGCTTATCTGAAAATAGTACTCAATTCCTAAGAGCAAACCTCTAAAGTTACTAAAAAAAACTCATAACTTCATGTTACATGATAAATGCATCATGACCACACAAAATAGACCGTCACTGCAAAGAAATATGAAGTTTACGACATTTTTATTGGATCTATGGAATGTTGGTTCATTTTTTACACTATTTCTACTGTCTGAGCAACATGTAAATGTAAGTTTCTGATAACCTAGAAAATAGTCGCTAAGAACTAATGCCACCTATTACTGTGCACTAATTGCATTTTATCCACCATTTGTGCTTTAGATAAGAATGCACATATTTTAAAACCCACACAAAAATGCATTATACATAGTAAATTTAGTATGTAAATAGTATACACAAAATGTATTATACATAAAATAAGTTTAATACCTTTATAACAACACACATCAGTTTACATTCATGTTGAGAAGAGATGATTGTTTGACTGTTTATGTGTTCTGCTGAGTTCTACCTACTATTCAGGCAAAGGATGCACTTAGAAGTTCAGTGAAAAAAAGGGGGGGGAAAAGCAGGATCAGATACTCACCTGTAAGTAGAGAAGTGCCAAAGCAGCATGCTGCTTAAAGAGGCTAAGAACAAGACAGATAGTAGTCTTAATATATAAACCTTCATATCTGATACGTGTACTCTGTCAGTCTGTTGCTCAGCTATGTTAATAAATATGCTTGAGTAAATCCACCCTGCTCTTCTTTTTTGGTTTACTTATCTCTCTCTCTCTCTCTCTCTCTCTCTCTCTCTCTCTCTCTCTTTCTCTTTACTTACTCTCTTTATATTCTCACCTACCTGCATTATGTACATACAATCTTGTTCCTAGCTGCAATTAAGGCATGTGCTAGCCAGCCTGTTTTTTTTATTTTTTATCTCTTGTTCTTTATTTTCCGAGAATAACTTTAATATTTTTCTTGGCGTATCAAAATATTTTGTTCCTTCTGCATTCTAAAGCACATTTACTTCCATTTTTTTTTTGCCTACAGTAAACATGAACACTTGACTTGATTGCTTTTGGTAATGAGTTTATTCTGATAAATTAATTTACTCTAAATTAGCCGAGTTTATGAAATGTGTGAGAGTCTGTGCCTTGCATGTACAGTAGTGTGCAAAATAAGTAAACTCTATATCCTAACATAAGCAGCCCATAAAGACTGGCATTGCAAATCAAGTATCAGTATTTGTCGAGTTATCTGGAGTTATTCCACTTATTTTAGCTTCACAGTATTAGCTCTATTGAAGTTGTGATGGAACTGTGATGTCAATGTTAAGTTAACAATCAATATTAATCATGACAAAAGAGAAACAATGTGATTCAAATGAATTTAGTATTACAATATGTGAACCAATTGTGTGTTGTTTTTATTTTTATTCCTTGTCTTGGTCCAGTTCTAAATACAGTATATTTATCAGATATACCATAATTTATTCAGATCCATATATTATGTTATTATGTTGGCCCAGAAGTATTTTGAACAAAGTATTTTTCTCCTGTATGTTTGCTCTTTTCCTGTGTTTATATATGTTTATTCCTGTATATCTTTTTCTTTTCTTGAGTAAGTGTGTTTTTCCTGTGTATGTTTTTGCTTGTACATCTGTACGTTTTTTTCGAGTTAACAGGGGTCGCCTGTTTCTGGAATATTGTACTTTGATCTAAAGTATTGTGCCAACCATGGTGGATCTGCAAGGCTGTAGAATGCATAAATCATTATATGCTCAAGGAAAGTATTTTTAAATAAAAAGAAAAGAAATTCCCCATGCTGGAAAAATACACCCCGGCACCATTACTGTGCTCGGTATGACTTGGAGTGTTATGACCTTCTGTGCTTGATTGACAGTTTGCGCACCATTCAAAATCCATGTTTATGCATATGTTTATACCTAAACATATACCAAAGACAGTGGTCTCATTCAGGAGAATAATGCATCCTGGCACACTACAACAATTTTTTCAATTAAATTCCGTTTTTTTTATAGCGTTTTTTAACAATTGCCATTGTTGCAAAGCAGCTTTACACAATCAAAAGAATTAAGTTTATATGAAATGTGAATGTGTATGAATCAAAATGATAAGATTGTCCCTGATGAGTAAGCCGAGGGCGACGATGGCAAGGAAAAACTCCCTGAGATGGTAATAGAGAGGAGGACCTTGAGAGGAGTCCAGTTTGTTCCTGGAGGTTCAGGTAGACTGTAGGAAATTCCAGTCCTGAACTATCGAGCGACTGTAGTCACAGGTCCCTAGAGAACAGCTGACTGCATCAGTCGAGGACAGGACAGTCTTCGTGGAAACCATCCCCAGCCACCACACGAATCCAGGCAGACTACACGGGGCATCCATGTGACGAGATCTCCAACCAGAAGCAGGACTCCAGGACGGGTTAGACGGGTCCAGAGGGCAGAGGGGTCTGGATCACTGGCAGCTCAGGAGCGACATATATAGCTCGACAGAGAGACAGGGGAAGGGAAAAGGAGCGAGGGAGAGAGAGAGAGAGGAGAAGAGACAGAAGAGGAGAGAGCAGAAGAGAAGGAGAAATGGCAGTTAGGTATGGTCACAGTCAACATGTATAAGGTGAATGTATATTTAAAGTAGAGCGCAAGCAGGGACTCCGGCAGGACTAACTACTGTATAACAGCATAACTAAAAGAGAGAGCCAGAAGGAAACACAGACATGAGGGCTCAGTGTGATGTAAAGCAACTAATCACCTCACCGTCAACAAACCTGAGTGATCAATGAGCGTGGGGAGGACAGCATCTAAACATACCAGTTCACCAGAATACTCTACGTCCATGAGTCCCCCAGATCTGCTCCTTTACCTAAGGCAAATTTATTTACAAAAATGCTTGGCTAAATAAATAGGTTTTTAGCCTAGACTTAAACACTGAGACTGTGTCTGAGTCCCGAACATTAACTTTGGGGCTTTGTAAGAAAAAAATTTGCCCCCTGCTGTAGTCTTAATAATACGTGGTACTGACAAGCAGCCTACATCCTTTGATCGAAGTAGGCGTGACGGGTTATTTGAAAAAAATAATAAAGCCACCACATTAATTTGCATTCTTCTTTGCCACCTGACATATTAGAGCAACTAGGATAATGAACTTGAGAACTTGAAACACTTTTTGAATGTGGATGCAGCACACAATGAACAGAATCTACTTGCTACAATTGATATATGGAGAAGGTGTTTTGCTGTCGTTTACACTTTGCTTGTATATGCTCTTGGCAATCCTCATGAGAGGATTTCTCTGCACTTTGGTCTTCGTATCATTCTTGGATCATACATTTTTGACCTTTGCATTATACTTTGGCCTTTTGAGTCTTATAAGTATTTGCATATTGTGGTATGGCATCTACAGTATCCTCCCCATCTGGAGATCATTGGTCAAGTCAGTAGCTTTTGTATTTCATATATTGTGGTTGGAAAAACTCTCGGACACCTTCACAGAAAGTGCATTAAAAAGTTTGGAAGCTGTATTTTCTGCCAAAGGTGCTTCCATAATAATGACTTAAAGGATTGGTGAGTAAGTATGTTTTTACCTAGTTTAAATAGTTATATTTGGTAATATACTTAATCCACAGCCACTGACTACTGCGCTCAGCGGCCTCTGATGTCTCTTATATGGTGTAGGGCAGAGCTTGACCACGGACCCCTTTAAGAAGCCTGTTAGTGGATGTTGCAAAAAACCATTGCAGCCAGCCTCCACCAGGTAAACTGTTGATCTCCAGCCCCGTTGTTCTGCCTCGAGATCCCATTGCACTGTCAGCACTATGAAATAGATGGTCGTACAGATTTGGTACTTAAGTACTTAAGGTTGAAGTGACTATTTCCGATGGTATGGACAGTGGATGACCCAAATCTGCCCTCATTTCCCAGTCTCGTGCACCTTCCAAAAATCCAGCCCTGGTCAGTGAAAGGGATTTTTGTTGTTCTTCATATGATGTTGTAGGGGGAGTGGCATTTGTGGCTTGATGGCTATCATTATTGATTTTAGAACTTGGATGTGTCTCCAAGTGTACCTGCCTTGAGAGTGGCTCACTATTGCAGGCAATAAAGAAATGTCTGAGGGAGACCGGCACTGAGCACAGAGGGCATGCGGGATCTTTCCAATTCTGCTTTCCTAGGAGAGATGGATACACATTGTGCACAGATTGTTCACATACAACAGAGCAGGTAAGAAGAATGAGACACATGCATGTCTATTTTCGATTAAAAAATTATCAGTTGCAAAGTTGTTAGGATTTTACAATAAATTTCACCACTCCTGCCCTCCTGTTTCTTCTAAAGAGTCTATGGACAGCAATTTGTGACACCATCAATACCACCTGTAAATTTGCCACATGTATGCCTGAGAAGTGTGAAAAACACACACACACACACACACACACACACACACACACACACACACACACACACACACACAATCATCGTCTATACTTACCTTATCATTTTGATTTATACAAGTTCATATTTCATGCAACGTCCATAATTCTTTTTATTGTGTAAAGCTGCTTTGTAACAATGACAATTGTTAAAAGCGCTATACAGATAAAATTGAATTGAATTTAATTGAATATCACTTTATCCTGTATTCAGGGTCGCAGGGGACGTGGATCCTGTTCCAGGAGGCTTAGGGCATACAGAAAGACACACACACACACACACACACACACACACACATACAGTGTAGTCACACACTACGGGCAATTTGGGAACACCAATTAGCCTAATCTGCATGTCTTTAGAATGTCGGAGGAAACCGGAGAACCAGGAGGAAACCCCCAAAGTACAGGGAGAACATGCAAACTCCATGCATACAGAGACGGGAATCGCTTCATCACTGTGATGAGACAAATAAACAGGATCAAAAATTAACAAATACAGGCAAACCTTGGATTGAGAGCATAATTCATTTGGGAAGTGTGCTTGTATAGCAAAACATTTGTAAACCAAAGCAATAAGAAATAATAAAAACTTAGATTATTCGTCTCATCAGCCCAAAAAATAAATACATAAAAATAATTAATACAAAATATAAAGTAAAAATAAAACAAATTTACCTTTGAAAAAAAGAAAAAATAAGTCACTACAGATAAGTGTTGCGTTAGTATTTCCGTTAGTGTTTCACGCTCTGTTTATGTTTGTGCGTGGATGTGCTGTGTATGTGTGTGTGTGTGTGTGTGTGTGTGTGTGTGTGTGTATCATATATCATATCAGTATTGCAGCCCAGATTATACTGTATGCTCATCATGAACATGAATGCCATGGCAAAGTTGGGCTTTCAATCAATTATTTTTCTAAGCCAGAATGTTTATACAGCATACATCTTTATTAGAAGAATAATTAGAATTTGGAGCACAATTTGTACTAATTAGTATTTTTTTTTTATATCAGAATGATAAAAATTTCCTGGAGAAAATCATTTCGCATTTTAATTTTTCATTTCAGTTCCCCTGAATAAATATTTCATTCCAGTTTCACCGAAAGTCTCATCTACCTCAGCATGTGTAACCTAATCTACTTATTAATCTGATACATATGTACACAGTGTATAGTTGATTTAGGCCTTGCTTCCTGCATCATGATGGCAACACAATTTGAGGTTTTAGAGAGTCCTTTGGAATTTCTTGACGTTATCAATCCTATGCGTCAGGAAGGGCATCCGGAGTAAAACCCGTGTCGAGCTTGTATGTGTGGATCGGATAGTCCGCTGTGGTGATCCCTTGAGTAGCCGAAAGACCAACAACACCTTAAATTTCATAGGAATTGGACGAGCCCTCTAGGATGAGTATGTAAAAGTCTTATACTTGTCGAAATGCACAAAATGCTAAATGGCTGGCATCCTCTTATTGGGTTTAACTGAGAAAATTTTAATTTAACCCATGTTCTTTTACAATTTTGTGCAGATAAGTGAAATTGGATGCCCAATCAAGATGTTCAATATGTTGCAACATGTCAATATGTTGCAACATGTAAATATAATGGGATGCAATTTAAACCAGCCAGATCAACGACACCTGAAAATACACCCAGACAGTTTTGTTTAATTTACAATGGAAATTTTACCTTGTTAACAAGACATCCTGCTCTTCAAATGAGAAAATATTAGCATTTACAAATGCATATTCATTTTATATTTAGGCCTATGTACAAAAATTACACAGTAAAAATCCAACTCGATAAATGTTTAATTAATTAATATTGATTCTTGGCCCAACTTCTTACAGTTTTATTTGTTCAGACAACAGGTAACATTGAGGAGGATTGAGTCAGAGGGATGACGGCTGGCCTTTTGGAGCTAATATTTAGTTTGGCCGTTAACAAAGGTTTTGGAGGGTACTGTAGTCCTTGAGGGCCTGGGAGACTATGAAGCCATTCAAACTATTTCTATTGGCATTGGAGAGACACGCTCCCATCAGATTCACATGTTGAGGAACAAACTTTTGGTGCAATAGATTCTTTTTTGTGTGTGTGTCTGTTGACATATTGGGGAAAAAAACTGTTAATCTTTGCTAGTTTTTATAACGGTTATGATATTGTAATATAAAAAATAAGATACTGATAAGCAACCAGGTATTTTATGGACGTTTAAACTAAATAAAATCTGTATTCTCCTGTTTTATGCAAATCATTGTTTTAACTTTGATTAGTTTTGGAAGAATAAAGTTTTTTTTAAGTAATGTTTGTGTTTTAATTGTTGGGATATTGTTATGCCAACTTGTTTTAATAGAAAAACAATCACTTGAATTACATAAATGGGCTAAAAATGGGAGACAGCTTACCTTTTTGAGTAGCTGAAAAGTTGGGCTAAGTCAATTCTAGAGAAATATAATTAATTCAGCCGACAACCAATACTACTTGAGCTGATTTAAGTATTTGAATTACAAGTTGAGCCAACTTAAGATTTTTAATTTTGAACTATACAGCAAGTGAAATATATAGTTTGGCCTGCAAACTTCTCTAAAAGTTGAGTAAACCTAAAAAAGCTGTGCAACTTGTTACTAAACCTTTTCACGTTTTTTACATCTACTGTCAGAATGGGAAAAATGCCTCACTGATTTGGACCATGCCTTGATTGTTATTGCTAAATATCCTGTTTTAAGTGTTTTCTAAAGCCGCTGATCTCTTGGTTCCCTTTCAAAAGCTACACTCAATGCTGCGTGAAAACGCTATGGGAACATCTCATTGTTGCCCGGTTGTGAAGCTTGTGCATGTCAAACCCGCCGAATACCTTCGGCTTATAACCTGTGCCAGGCATGATGTCACCGAATAAGGTGCACCTGCAGGTTATAAATAGGAGTGAACCGGAAACATCCTCAGATCTTTTTGTCTTCAGGACCGCTTTGTGTTTGCG
>QMIH01001162.1:154005-168333 GCA_003987875.1 Clarias batrachus | reverse complement strand
TCTTTAAATTCGAACTAATGAAACCGTCACTTCATGACCACTTGGAAGATGTAATAAATCTGGCTAACAGCTATGTGTGTACATCTCTCTCCTCTCCTCCAGCCTGCTTTTTCCCCCTGATTTCTCCAAGGGCAGGCAGCTCTGCTCCGAGCTCAGTGTAGCGACTCATGTTTCACAAGCAGACCCCGCTTCCAGCATTCCCTATTCAAAACAAAAGCAAACACACACATACACACATCTCATCCTCGCCTTGCTGCCCTGCAAAACATAATCGGCCCAAACAGCAGTTAACTTCATCAAATCGCCAGGAACGGGCCTKGATAGAAAACAAAACATCCTTGAGTAAGTATGCAGGATGCATTAAGAGCCAAAACCCTTTTTTTATTGAAGACAGATGTTTATTGAACTAGGCATTTTTTTGTTCATAAATGGCATAATGATAACCATTATGTATTTGAGATCATTTTATATCAGTGTAGCACATATTGCTCGCTTTTTATAGCCAAGGAAAGTGTTCACAGCCAGGTGCTGATTTCAGCCTAATTGCGAGGGTTCAGGAGAACTTCGGCTTTCATGTTAATCCAACGTGGCACTCGCTGAGGCCCGAATCTCATACTCAGCCCTGAGCATGCTGGATTATAAAGGCATGTCCTGTGGCACCAAGTACAGCCTGCAGTGCGGATGGCTTCTCTCTCTCTCTCTCTCTTTCTTTTTCTCACACACACACACACACACACACACACACACTCCTTACTCCTCTCTTGCACTGATAGAATTATTAATGCATATAATTTATGCACTACACAAGACTTCAAACTAACCCTAACCCTAACCCAAAACCTCTTGTTTAACATTAATAAAACAAGAGGTTCATTTTTATACAAGATATACAGATTTTTCTTCCCTTTTTTTCTTTGAAATAAGTCCTGGTCCTCATAGGGATCGTCAAAATGTCCCCACAAGGCCAGATTTTCATGTCCTTTCAAAAAGAGACTTACAACTTGTACTTAGTCTTGTGATCCTTCCCACTTATTCAATAACAATTTGCTAAACAAAGCGTACTCTATACTGTACTGATGATGGAGGGGGGGAAAAAAAACTCKTAATCATGCCCCAATATGAAATCCTGTCTTTTCCCGTATGAGCCGTGGACCCCGTGTGTCCGTTGTGCCTCGTTAACTATCTGCAATGCTTTGCATGCAACCTTTTTCCCAACATCTGAACGGCTGTGTCAGGCACATTGCAGCCATGATTAATGTTTTAGTTACTTAAAGTAAGTTATCGTTGGGGCGGTCAGTACGCAAAATTACACAAATGAACGTATCATTTCTCTCTCTGTTTTCAGCACAATTGATTCCCTTACATTGAAATTGTGATTATTGTTTTTTTTTTTTTTTTTGAAAATCAAGCATCACAGACACACACAAAAAAAAAAAATGAAGAAGAAGAAACAATGGGTTTTGTAGCATAGCTCGTTTTATTGTTTAAACAGTTTTGCATAGGAAATATATCCACTTCCAGTAATTGACTGCAGTAAAAACAGCTGCTAGCAGTATAGGCTGGATATAACAGTAACAATCACAAAAAAAGTCAAGCATTATTTACACTCATTTTTAATCTTGTGGCAATTTTATCCCCTACATCAAATGCAGCTAGTTCAAAGGCAATGCCTACTGTTTAGCTGTGAAAACTGCAAAAAAAAAAAAAAAAAAGATAATAAGAAATCAAACCAAGTCAAGAAAGAAAAACAAGACCTTCACTGTACAGTCTCTTGAAGGATACCTGCATTTCCCGAACGGTGAATAAAACAAGTCTGTAAAGTCTTCTATGATGTACATTCAGGAATATACATTGCCTTTTGCATACGTCTGCGGTGTTACTACATTCACTAAAGGCTGATACAACCTTCAAACATTTGTTAGTGTAGTTGATGTTCATGTTAAAAAACGCATGGCTCAAATAAATTGCCATTTTGAAAAGGGTGTAAAAGTGCCACAAGACCTGAAAGAAATCAACCCTGCTGTGGAGCTGGCAAGCATCTTTTTAGTTTTTTTTTTGTTCGTTTTTTTTTTTTTTTTTTTCCATCTACTGTAGTTCTAAGTGTAGCATTGAACAATCTAAAGAAACACACTGCCCAACTATTTATTTAATCTCATCAAAGAAATATCGAGAGACCAGGGCACTCCATTCAATAGGACTAAAATATTCAAAAATGAACAGAGCACAAAAACACTTAAAAAGAGGACACGTCACATAAAACTGGGGGAAAATAAAACATATTGTAAGATTAAAAATACAGGAAGAAGCAACCCACACATTCTGTTTCGACTGCTTTTTTTTTTTTTCTACATTTCTATTTTTTTCCCAAAGAAATTTCAATCAGCATCGTTTTGTTTTGTATTTTTGTTTTTTTATGTACAATGTGAAGTCCACTGAGACTGTGAGCTGGAACAGGCACTGCTTAACATATATATACTGTATATATATTTTTTGTCTTTTTTTTTTTTTCTTTTCTGTTTTTTTTTTGGTAAACATCTCAAAATATGCTGGTTTTTAATATGTTCCTGTTTATGTCTTGAACCTGATGTTCATTCATGCCATTGGAAATGCCCTTGGAAAACAGAACTGAAGAAATGGACTGAAAGATTCTCCTGTGGTCAATCCATATTCAGGTGAACTAAATAAAGATATTGCGTGAGTGCCACTAGCGTCTCCTTGCATAAGGAAAATACTTGTGGCCTTCTCGGTGTCCATGAGCATGGCTTTCATAACTAACTCTACATGTAATACTTAACTTTAACCAGGCCATCGTCTCATATCGTGTAATACATGTAATGCTATGAAAATCTAATTTCTTGACAACAAACTGAACAAAAAATTATAATAATAATATTAATAATAATCAGCCCTTTGAAAAGGAATGAACAACAAATCTAAAAATCATTACTGAGACACAAAAAAGTAGAAATTGACCAAAAAAAAAAAAATTCCTCTCAGAAGCCTCATAACACTGTGTGCTGTGGTGAGCGACACTGTGACACGATCACAAAAATCAACAGATGGAAGTATTCCGGCCCGAAATCTGATGGTACACGCAAACCAAACAACAACGTGCCAATGAGAGGGCTAGTGGGAACTGCGGAAAGTGCAAATGCTCAGCTGTTTGCCAAACTCTCCTCTGTGCCAACGTCATAAACAGATACCTGTGGGGCTGCGCGAAGGCTCTCGGGAGTTAAGAGGCCTCCCAGTACTGACCTTATTCCTTACTACATGATGAAGGTGATGAACATTACTCAACATGGCTATCACAGCCCACAGTGAACGCGTAAATACTGTGAAATGAACATGCTTGGATTTCAGCTTCAGCTCGATGTGCGGTAGAAAAGTTCCAAGGTCTGGTCAGAAACCAGATGAGCCACTGTACTGTAGCTAAATGAGCTCCCTTTTGCCGGAGACAGCAGAACAACATGTCACTAATAACATTACCCTGGTAATCACTGACGACAGGATCGAATCACGTGCCTTTTCAAAAGGGAAGACGGTTTTCCCCTTTCGCCCGAATCAGCAAAACTTATTCCCATTTCTGCAAACCGCATAATCAAGTCACACAGCCAAGGTCGACGCTAACAGAAACAACACAACGGGTTAATCTACATGAAGCACAACAAATGACCTTCATCATTTACTTTTTAACATTTACACACTGACGTACTGTAGGAATTTACCTCCACGACAAAGTACAACGAATTCAAATGAAAAGTCTGATTTGTATGGGCAGCTGGACTTGAACCCCGAGTCCAGATTCATAACAGGTTTTTTTTTAACATAAAAAAAAATCATATTAAGCAAATTCCTTAAATTTATAAATTTAGCTTGTTTTTTTTTTCTTGTTTTTTTTTTGTGTTTTTTTTTTTTACAAATAAGGGTAAAGGGAAAAAAATACAGTGTACAAACTTTTGTCTACAAGGCAGGCATTTGAACAGAGAAACCCTCATTTTTCCTTACTGTGTGGAGTCAGAGTTAGCCAGATACATACCCTGGCACACACTCRCATCAACACTAACCACCCAAGCTAGCAGAGCGAAATTTACCCACTATGAGACTATAAGAGTCTATAACAGACTATTGCTATGACTAGTGCTCGAATCAGGGGCCTTATTCTTAATTCTACTTTTAAAAAAAAAAAGAAGAAAAAAAAATCAATATGTCACCCTTCGCGACATGAACTTCAACACGAAATTCATCTTTTCCTATTTTTATGACAAACATTCACATCACAACCTCTAGGTCTCACATTAACCAACGGAAAATCCAACCRACCAACCAAACAAAAACTTTGTTACTTTTACATKTCAACTTTAGAAGTCTTAAAAAGTTTTATCATTGTCATTTTTAAAATGACGTGGCCTATTTTGTTTTACAATTTCACCAAAAGGGGCAAGTAAAWTCATTTATATGTTTAAAACGCTTGCTCTTTCCAAGCAAGAGTAAAGGAAAAAAAAAAAAAAATTACAGTGTACAAACTTTTGTCCAGAAGGCAGGCAGTTGAATAAAAAAAGCGGCTCATTTGCTCGTCCCATGTAGTGTCAGTGTCCCACACGGTCTGCCACACGCTCGCACTGACGAACATGTCTTCACAGAGCTGCCAGAGCAGATTCTATCCCCTAAGGACTACCAGAGACTAATCCCATCAGTATGGCCAACGCAGTCACCCGTACCTACAGCCATGTTCACAAACACCACGGCGATCCTCTGACCCGGACACGACCATCAGTCTGGGGGAAATGCACTTCAGTGGCACGGCTAACGGCCAAAAAGGCTGCAAAGCACTTCGACGTTCTCGAATCCAATAACAATAAGTAAAAAAAAAAAAAAAAAATTCTTAACAGGGACAGCAGTGCACATAAAATGGGGTGCTTCCTTTCGGTCAGGTTTTTTTTTACAATAAGAAAAAAAGCATATTTGTGAAGGAGGAAAGATTGAGCTTGACTTGAGTTTTTCCATCTAGCCTTTATTTATTTCTTTGTTTATTTTTGGAGGACATGGATCGACAAGAGCGACAGGTCTGTTGTAGACGTGATGTTGAACGATATGTTGAATGTCTTTGCACAATACAGTACAAAGATGAAATCCAATCACTGATATCGATATGATGCGCCGTGATAAATCATGCCTGAGTTACTGTTGTACTGTTTTTATGAAATCGTTCGTTTCAAAGGGCACTGGAGGTGGATGATTGCCTACATGCTGTATAAGTGCTCAGCGTTTAAATCGCAGGGAAAAAAAAAAAAAAAAGACTGCATAAGGCCCTTCCTCTGAAGTCCGAAATTTACCACAAGTAGAATATACGACAGATCAGGAGCTCAAATGTCGTCTCCAAACCTGACAGACATCCTGATAAGGCTAAAACYGGAATGATCTCCAAGATAATAAACAATAAAAAGATACGATTTCTTTTTCTGATTGTAAGAAGTTTAAACACGCAACTATAGCGTGGTGATTGTAATGCATTTCATAGCAAGTCACTTTTTTTTCCCCATAAAAATTTAAGGCATCTACTTTTGTACTTGCATATCATAACTGATAATATGCACGACTGATGCTGAAGATTCGCCTTCACAGTTTTCATGATACAGTACCGACAGTTAAATGTGTTTTGAAAAAGATGCTGTGTGTGGACAGAGCGAATTCACAGGCGATATGCAGTGTGTTGGATAGCATCCATAGTCCTCGTTGTATCAATAATCTGAGCTGCGGATGAATTGGATTCCGCTCAGCCGCGTATGCTGTGATGCTGTACACAGAAACGCGTTCGCTTTAGCGCTAATTTTTTCATTTCCATGCTGATTGTCCGTCTCAAGTCAAGCTTTTCCTCTGGAAATGAGCCATTTTTGTTCCAGGAGTCATGCTTGCACCCCAGTGTGAAGTAAAAAAAAAAAAAAAAAAAAAAAAGTTGGCTATTCTTGCATGCGTCTCTCCATCTTTCAATACACTCAAGGAAAAAATTTAAAAAATTAAAATAAAAATCAGACCTTGTCACACACTGCATAGAAAGCAGTTCCCACTTTGGTCAACAAAAGAAAAAAAAAAAAAAAAAAAAAAAAAAGGAAAAATTACAACAACATCAACAGCAACATTAACATTGACAACATCAACAAAATAATTGTATACACTATTTGTATCTCCGAACTAGCTTCTAATCGACATAGCTAAAAGCACTACCTACATAGGCAAAACGTGGTATTGCATAATTCTTATAATTCTCGACCCCTCCCTCCCCTCGATAATGACTGGAAGATGAAAACAAAAAACACCAAAATACTGAAAAATAATGCTGTTTGATTATAAACTTTTGAACAGCAACTATACACAGCCTTGATATGCACTGTAAATGTGAGATAAAGTAGTAAATGAAGCTAAAAATCAACAATGACAATTTCATCCAGAGTACAAAATATTTCTTATCATAAAAATGTTATTTCTTTTTTTTCTTCTTCTAAAACGGTAATAAATGCAGCAAAAACAAGTGTAGTGATGATTTCTATATTCAAAGGCAAGGCACGTAATGTGGACTATATATATCCGTGCAAATTAAGATTATTGGAAAGATTAGTTATATAAATATATCTGATTGGAGAGGCGATGGCATTGGGACTGCCGTGAACAATCGGAGATTAACGGGACTACAACTTTCAAGATTCATCAAAATGGGCGTAAAAGAAGCACCATGAGACCTAGCCTCACCCTGCAGGTTAGTGTTTAACTGAGTGCAGATTTAACACATAACAAACACGCACACATGCACACAAACACACACACGCACACACAGACACACACACACACATTCATACATACACACATACATACACACTTACACATTCACTCTCACACACATATTCGTGCACACACATTTACACTTAAATTACTTCACCAGCCTGCGTTTCTTGTGTTTCTTGTGTAATATCACAATGTAAACAGTAGCTTTATAAGCTAATGGCCCGAATGAAAATGCACACTAGATAGGTAGAGATTATACTTAAAAAAAAAAAAAAAAATGGAAAAAAAGCCATTTTATACACGCTGTGTGTTTGTGTCTTTTCGCCTTTTTTAAGTTTCTGTAGGTCATTTTACAGAATAAATTAAATTAAAAAAAATTAAAATAATAAACTACCCGAGTGCTTGGGTACGGCTCAAGATAAGTGCTGTTTTGTTCGTGTTCAGTTCTGCTCAGGTAAACGTTTACTGTCAATCATACTTCCCCACTCTCACCTTGCCACYATGTTCATATTTGAGGATGCAATTAATTTTTTTTCTTATTTAAAAGTGAACTTAAAACAGTTACTCCCCCTTCCTTTAGAGTCTTAGGGCAGACAGACTATGATAGCTTCCCTTCAGAAAAAAAAATCATTTGAATTGCACTTGCCTCATATGAGATATTTCCTTTTTTTTTTCTATTATCCCAAATCCTTTGTAAAGGATACATCAAGAGGATTCACTGGGGTTTGTTTTCCAACCTAGTAATACAGGTCATTTTTTTTTTCACTATAAAAATTCAGAGTTCTTAACTCTTAAGAGTAGATATTAACCTTTAGCTCTAAAGGAAATACAAATCCAAAATTGACAAGATTACAGATACCAAAAGGTGACTTTTCATCATGGAAAAAAAAATGAAATTAAGAAGGCAAACAAACAAGCAAACAAACAAATATAAATCTGAATTGCTGAATTTCGTTCCTATGGACATGTAATGATGTGGGTTGAGCCTTCTTGGATAAGTCAGAATTAGAGCCTGCATTTCAAACAACAAAACAAACAAACAAACAAAAAAAAAATTAAGTCCAGCCAGCCAGCCCTTGTGTGCCTGTTCTTCTACACCTGCTCAAAAACCAAACCTAGAAATTGTGACATAAGAATGAAAAAAAAAAAAAAGCACTACAAGAGACTAGCATGTCATGCAAAACATTAAGGCATCTAATTAGTTTTTTTTTTTTTTTTTGTATGGAAAATATCACAGTATGTCAGTTGAGGGGCCTTCTTACACAACGACTGACTGGCATGGAGAGGCTCGTGCCAGCTTTGACCCACTCTCCTGTTCTAGGGCAAAGTCCTTCAGTGGGAGGGACAAAAGTCAGTGGAGATTGTGTAAGTGCTGCTTGCTGGTTTGTCCACGGACCTGTCACTCCAGAGTCAAGGCTCGCCTCCCCTGTTTACACCCCTCAGTTACTTGTCTCTGCCTGAAGAAGSGGCTCACCAATGATGTTTATGCTGTAATTCTGGACATTTGTTGGCAGAATCTGAGTCCCGTTCGACACTTGGAATGGAATTAAGCTCGCCCAGGTACCAGGACTGTGGACACACAGGATAGAGAGAGAAGAGAAAGGGAAAGAGAGAGAGAGAGAGGAAAGCAAACATAAAGCAGGCACGTCAGATAATAGACATAATAAACTTGACTAAAAAAACAATATAATAATAATAAGAAKAAKAATAATAGTTCCAAAAATATTATATAAAACAGTAAAACTCAGAGTCAAGAATATTTTCTTAGATTTTGCATTTTGCCTGAAACCTCACAATCGGCCAAGCTGAAATTTGTTTAAAAAATTTTTTTTTTGTCAAATTAAATAAAGCTATTTATATGCTGCATGCTATATACTTTACATAGTCTTTCCATATTATATATAATTAAATACTTCATAAATTTGAATGACTGCTCAGCAAAATTAAATAAATAAACAATTAGAATTCTTTTAATTACACTGAGAATGCGTCACCGGGTTTAACAAAGGACGATATGAAACGATTTTAAATCGGGTCTGTGAGATGTATCAATGTCTATTAGCAGTACAGGTCTCAATTATTTCCCACAGTCTGAAGGGCTTCATCCCTCCTTCAGCACTGACAGCACAGGAAACTCCGAGGAACAAAGGCGCCTCAGTAAGTGGATATTGCAAAAGAGGAGTCCCACAGAGAGCTGACACCCTCCCTCTGATCAATAGGGTTAAGTCAGAGGCTGATTGTGTACCGCACTTTCCCATCCGCATTCAGCACATGCTAGCCGCACAACAACACAAGACTGTTAATTGCGAGCCACGGCGCAGGCCTTGAATGCGAGAGACGCCGCGATGCACAAACAGCATGTTGTTCCCTGGAGGGAGGACAGCGGGGGTCTGAATGGTATGTACATGTGTCGAATAATTAGCCAGGCCAGAAACCAGTCCACCCTCCTCCTTTCCCGTCTCCTTCTTAAATACCTGTCTCACACAATCGCCGCTTTCTGTTTGCAGATTACAGAGCGTGCTCCTGCTCTTTCAACACCACCCGGCGCACACAACCACCGCTTTGTTATTTTCTCCCTTTTACTTTTCCCCCCTTAGCAAAAAAAAGAAAGAAAGAAAGAAAGGGAGGACAGGGCAGGCCGGGGGTGGGCGAGGGCGTACTGGGGTGTTTGACGGAAGGCAACAGTAAAGAGAAGAAAGTGAGCGACTTTTCCCTAGGATCTCCGGCTGCAGGTGCATAGCTTCAGTGGATCAGCTTTACTTGTGAGGAGGGGGTGGKGGGGTAGTGAGGGGGGTTTTCGGGGCTTTTCTTTGGCAGTTTGTTTGTTTTTCCAAAGAGGACACGAGGGCTCAGGCTGATGCCTGGGGAAGACAACAGGGTCTTGGCGGACCCAGAACACTGACTTTATTTTTCCCATGGCTGCCTGCAGTGATACGGCTGACTGTGGCCATGAATGTGGCTAATGACTTAGTCTGCATTTTATACAAATCCCCTGCAGCTTGAGGCCTAGACGTCACTTAAAACAATGGAGGCAAAGTTCATGATTCAATGGCCAGAAACATGGTCAGAATTTACAAAGCATGGGATATGAAGGAAGTAAAAGAAAAAGAAAAAGGAAGGAAACGCGATGCTACACAAGTGAACAAAACTATCTCGACATTTTTTTATTTTTTTTTTTATTTCCTCCATAGCTTCTTTCTCCTGCTTCTGCCATCCCCCTCCCTTTCCTTCTCCTCTTTCTGGTCTGCTAAAAATCATCTGACAGGAAACGAGAGATTAAGTTTTTCCTACCTTGCTGAACAAAGGGAGCACAGAGGAGGGAAACACTCAGCRGCGATTCTGGCTTTGTATTTTTCTTTTTCTTTTAGTTAAGATATCTTTTTATCCCTTTCTTTTTTTTAAGTTCCGCTCTCCCTTTGTAACATACTACTCACTCTATAGGAACAGAGGAGACCTCAGCAGCAGGGGATTACTTTGTAAGCTCAGTGCACATGGTCCACAACCCTTCTGTCCTCTCATGACTCCTTGCTCCAATCCCAGTCTCAGCTTTTGCAGACTGCCCGGCCGATTGATCGCTGTAGCTCATGGGGTGCCACCCCCTTATTTAACAATTTCGACTTCAGCCTGGCATTACCTAATGTCTGGTTTCCCTTGGATACCAGATGGCTTAATACATGACGGCTCCCCGTCCACAGGAACCCGAGAAGGGGGGGAAGGGGTGGGGGGGGGTACAAACAACTTTCCCCTCATTCGTGATTGACCTGATCAGATTCTACACAGTTTGCTCATGGCTTCTCCATCCACAGCTTTTTGTCCCACCAAAATACTCCTGGCTGTAGTGGTAGGCATATAAGCATGCTTCGCTTAGGGATCAGACCCTAAATAGATTATCTAATGGCATCTTAATGGATAGCTGACCCTATTTCCTACAGGATGGCAATGCTTAAGGCAGGATCCAATTCAATTTGCCTTGAACCATGGAGCACCACGCATGACGCTGTACCGATGCAGACCCATCCACATGTGAGCCACATATTACATTTACATGCATTACCTGTCAAATATGTGGAGATGTATCATTTTTCTAAATATTAGCAATAAATTAGCATTTTTTCTTTCAATTAACCATGGTCAAGAAAATCATATGTAACATGTTTTACAGTATGTATTTGTAACACTGAAAAAAAAAAAAAATCACGTTACAGTACATGCTCAGAAAAAACCTCGCTTAGCAGATGTAACCGAAGCGCAAAAGGAATTACTTCAAATATTCCCACAGATGCTCGTGTGCCTCTTGGAGGACTTTCATGTGGTTTGCGGAGCTGTTTGGACATGTGTCTCTCTCTATCACTTTTTTGTTTTATTCAACTCCTTCCAGAGCATCCTGATTGGGTTAAAATCAGCTGAATGGAGRGACATTTCTCTTATAGACAGCTCTGCTTTCCTCCTTTCATTTATCACTTAATCAGCATTGAGGTATGTATTTTTCGAAAAAAAAAACACTGTACAGCGAGTGCCGACTACTGTACAGCAAACCTCATTATCCAAAGTCTTTCTATTAATACAAACTGGCTATATAAAATAAATTGACATTTCCTCTGTCATGGAAATCCTCGATCACAACCTATCCGACTGCAAAATTGGCCACGGTTATTTTATAAAGTTATATTATACCGTTTGCTGAAACTAAACAGGGAAGTGTCGTCTCTTTTCTTAGTTTGTATAAATGGGAAAATCTACAGAAAGAGGCTCTGCAACCTCACTGACTACAGAGGAAGTCTAAGCGTGATGCTTCTCTACCTGACTGCAGAATAAGTGCCAAAAGGAAGTGCTGAGCAAGGCTTTGTCCAGCCACGCCACAGGAAGGGATTGAGAGGGAGAGAGAGAGAGAGAGAGAGAGAGAGAGAGAGAGAGAGAGAGAGAGACGCTAAAAAACACAAAAAAGCGAAAGACAGAGAAGCTGAGGAATGTAAATTTTCTAAAGAAACAGCCAGACAGATATATATATATACTCAGAGAGAAAGAGGTTGGTTTGTCATTTTCAAGGGCAAAATGCAGCTTTCTACATTTACAGTAAAGCCCAGAATTTATAAACCTACCCTGTATGGTAGGTCCTGCTCATTACAATCTCTCCTCTTGTCTGTTTCTATAGACCTACAGAGGATAGAAATGATTTCTCGGTCTTTTTAAGCATATAAATTGTAATTCAAAGTAACAATTTTATCTTTGAGACTTAAAAACAACTTGTGATGTCAGATGATGCATATGAATATGGCATGATGAGATGAAAAGTAAAGAAAAAGACAGAAAAAAAAAATTAATGATAGTCCAATTTACAAAAGTTTAAAGATGTTTCTTAATATCTGTCCATTGATTTGGATTACTGCACCGTTATTGATATTTAACATGTGTTTTTTTAAAATTCAAAACATAATGTCTCTATGAGAATCCAATAAATCATTTGCACTTTTATTACTGTTTGTATTAAAATTATTATGGCGCATTATTTTGTTTTTACTGTCATTCTTTCTGCCATTAGTTTTAGCAGCGGAGGCTGATTTCAAAGCTGYCAAAACAAATAGGAGGCCGATCACATGCACATGTCCATGCACACCCGTTTTTATAGCTTAAAAACTGATACAACATATTATAAAATGCTAATCATAGTAAGCTAATTTCAGAAATGGACACGCTGTCTAGCTAATACCAACACACATCAGTTTTCTATTAGCGAACTAAGAATTTTGTATCTAAAAGCTTACCTGAGGAAAAAACTAGGAAGAATATAGCAAGACAATATCTTTATTATTTCATAGCCAGTACCATGTTTACTTGTAAGTCTATTATTATAGGCATTGTCCTGTGTGATGAGCAGAGCGAATCATATAACAGCATGTCAAAAAGCAAAAGAGGAGTAAGACATACGATCCCGGTTTCTCCTGCTGTTCCAAGGCATATGAGTGACATAGGAATTTCACTAAAAGCTACTTTTTATTTGCTTTTTCGGCGCCTGCTTCCATGGTGAAAAAAAAATCGATCGAAAGACTTGAGGTTGAAAAGAAGGCACAGACAGGAAAAAAAAAAAACCTGTTACATATTCTGACACACAATCTTCAAAGGCTCCTCTGATGCTTTTGGCACATTCTCGTGTGTTGAATTGGGCAAACGTTCATATGGATGTAATCTGAAGTTTCAGTAAAGGTGTAAAGACTCAAGTCATGTCTGACATCCACTTCCTGGAATTAAAAACGGACTCTGTAACAAACCAGAGCGCCGACTCGACCTACTTTCAACCAAGCTGCTGAATCATGCTGCCCTCTTTCCCCATTCTCATTCTCCCTCAATAAACGCTACGAAAAATAAATATTTATCTAAGTTTCAAAGTCTTATCGATCCTGCCCTACGTGTAATAGCCTATTATCGTATACACTCGGTAACCACTTTAATAGGAACACCTGTACCACTGCTTATTCACATACTTATTCACAAATCGAACACAAGGCAGCAGCTCAAGACCTTCGTGTAATGTTCACATCAAACATCAGAAGGAGGGAAAAATGACTTGACCATGGCATGGCTGCTGGTGCCAGACAGGCCGGTTTGAGTGTTTGAGAAACTGATGAGATTCTCACACACATCAAGCGGTTCTCTGTGTGGAAATGCCTTATTGTTGAGTGAGAGGCCAAAGGAAAACGTAGCCACAGATTCTGATGTCTGATGTAAACAGTTAACAAACTAGTATCGGCATGATGTTAAGCACTGCACTGCTGCCATCCCATAAAAAWTTTTTCCATAGTATACAGTGGATAMMATGGTAGTTCGACGGTATCTGTATCAAAGTATATAGTACGATGGTATCATTYGCAGTTCAATGGTACGCACTTGCAGCTATAGTACTATATGTACTGTAACACACTATGGTACATGGTTCTTATCTTCCACGGTACATAGTTTGGTACAAGGGTACATGTACTATAATCTGGTACTATGGAACATGCACCAAGATACTGGATAAAAAAATATGTTATTCATATTTATGTACCATGTGGTAATATTTGCWCCACTGTAGTGCCATTTTACTTGTTATGGTACCAAAGTTCAGCAAGTATTTCTGTATCAGTATATCATACTGGAGTAACCTATCTAAGATGGTACAAACATACTATATTATATACCTGTCGAACTTTGGTACTGTAGTCACTGTGGAACCCAATAAGTACTTGGTATGTAGAGTSATACACACCATAGACCTACCATGGTGCCCTGTGCCACAATACCCACCCTGGTAATCTACACTGTCCAATGGTTCAAGCCATTCTAATCTCTTACACTTAGTAGCATGGTGATATTTTAGTGTGTATTATGGTGTGTACTATAGGTACCGTAGTAAAATTTATTATGGGATATCCATACTGTATAGCTAAATAAATAACCACATCAAGGAGCCGATTCCAGATGTTCCTAATAAAGGGCATTCTAAACTTCTTTTTTTTTTTTTTTTAACTGTAAAATGTATTGAAGATGTTCTGTGATGCAGGTTTGAAAAAAAAA